>LUGF01035535.1:493574-506573 GCA_001625245.1 Calycopis cecrops
ATACAGACAGATGGACAACAAAGTGATTCTGTAAAGGTTTCGTTTTTTTCTCTTTGAGATAGGGAACCCTAAAAATCAAAAGGATATTAGTGGAATGCTATTTTAACACTATTGTAACCTTTAAAATGATGATGTATATGTTATTTTCCCAGTAAGTAAGTTCATTTGCAATAGTTGTACTACACAGCTTTATATATCTACCACATCGAAATGAGTTTTCTATTTCGATGATCTACCAATAACATCTTCATATAACTAAGAATAGGATACAAAATTAATTATACAGTAGAAGGAGACCCTTCTATATTTAATGTCATAAATAGTTTAGGAATTTTATGAAACACTTTAGCTGCATACTGAAATGGAACCATTTATTATCACACCATCACACCCTTGTCAGAAAATACATTGGGTTAAATGTCCAGTTTGTTGTAAGTTAATGACGTTATGCGCATTATCACTTCTACTGCAAAGAACCGAGCTATTTTAAAGAAGTAAGAAATATTGGCACAATCAGTCCGGCACGAACTGGGAGGCTTATCGCGCTCATATGATGTGTATAAGTGTACTTCTACTTCTACAAAAGGTACATAGTCATATGTCAATAAAAAGTATCCTATTTTCTTCTGGTTAAATTCGTTGTGGGTCTCAAGATAGTTTTAGCATTTCCCAGCGCTCTCCAAGACCATATCAATGGTGCCTTGTTGTTGCTGCTGTTGATCCTGGCGACTGGATTAGCAGCAGTGGGAACGACTGGAGGGCTCAGCGCGTTTAAAAAAATCCGCTTAGCTATATTACTTTCATTTGGCCATATTTTAATAAATTTTAAGAACATTTAAAATATTTTACAATTTATATATCTCCCAGAATCGCTACGTACTCATAAGTATTAATACAAAAACGTTTAAACAGTAACAAACGAAACAACACCAATAAATAAAACCTAACAACAACTAGCAAATTGCGGCGTTTGAAATTATACTTTTACGCTTGTAAAGTTTCCACGCCGAAGTATTTTCATATAGGTAACGTAGAACTCAAAGGACTGGCAAGTTAAAAGTACTTTAAAAATAATTTACAATCAGATTTGTGATTGTTTAAAGAGTATAAACCCAATATAAAGAAGTCTGGTTATGTTGAATTACGTTTCTTAGTATTATTCATGTGCAATTAATGAGCAATGCTAGATAACCTCAGCTGGTACGATACTTGATTACGTGTCGAAGAGGCTGCGTTCGATCCCGACACACCTTTGAACATGTCGGTTAACTTGAGGTAACAACCTACCAATAGTTTGTTTTTTAGATAAAAAGGATATTAAAATAATACATTATAATTTATTATAATTAAAATATGCAAATTTTATTTAATTACTCGAAACCAAAAGATATAAAGTTATAATTTTAAATCCACCGAGAGAATAATACTAATAATTCAGTAAATCATTATAATTCAGTTTACGCTTGGTCTTTTAGTTTTCCAGCGAAATTAGCTTTTAGTTTACGTTCTGCTGGAACTTGAAAGTTTTGTAAAATTAATTTTAGTTGGCAATTAATAAATAACTTAAGACCGTTTCATTATCGGTAAAAGTTAGTAACATCATCTTGTTACTCACAAGTGTAAGTGCATTTTCGAAAACTATAGAAGTATTTTAGTCTTAAGTGTTGATATGCAAGAGTCAACTGGAAAGAATTCAGTCATGGAAATCTGGGACTGCCTTATTTATTAACATTTTGGTAACATTTTCTATCGAAAATACGCATAATGGGGCGTATCATACATCGAAAATTGCAAATACTAGTGATATTAGTAAATATATAGAAGTACGTATATTAAACATCGGACATGAACCGACTAAAACCACACGTCCACCACCCTTCTAGTCCACTGTCTTGTAAGTCTGCACCGAGGTGCCCAAATATTGCCTACGGAAGGTTGACGATCCCTGGAAACTACAGCTGACATTGACCAACCCATTCACCCTATAGGTGGTCACGCTGTGATAGAAAGAGATCCCAGCTCCCTTCTCACTTAATAATAGCGCTTACGGAACATGTTACGCCACGGTTTTCGGCATGTTTATCTTAGAGTAGCCCCACCCAACTCCCGCAGATTGGCGTATGGAGGCTGACATCATTGCTTGCGCGTCGTCCACTCGTGACGTCCAGTGTGTCTTCTGAGGGAAAAAAGAGTACTTACTACACTCTCCCGCAACCTTCCTATTGCCTCTTTCGTTGAGATTTCTGCCTCGCAGAAGGAAATGCACGCTTTTTTGTGATTGTGATTCTATTCATGTTAGGCTAGGGTTATATTAAATTGTATTAAATAAGTTTTCGCAGCATGATAAAAGCATCTGCTCTTGCAGGACATAAATGTTATGGAAGAGTCGGAACTCCTAACACAAGTGCTTGTGATCTTAAAAGGAGCGCCCCATAATTACTTATTAATTGTAATCTACAAGAAACTGAATAAAGATTATTATTTATTTAGGGTTGAATCGGTAGTTGAGTGATCGTTCAAAAAAGATTTCTAAAATCCAATTTTGTATAAAATATTTAGATCCTGATTTTTAATTTATATTAAATATCTTTAGGAGTCTCCTTTTGTCAGCGATAATTTGTGATATCGGTAAAATAATATAGGATAAGGATGGCGTCCCGAAGGAGAGATTAACGACAGAACTTCAGAAAGTTTAATGTCTCAAAGGACTTTTGATCTTTTGATCTTCAGTATAAAATATTTTCCAGGACTTGTACTACGGGTACTGGACAACGGAAATATAATATAATGTTTTTTTTTAACTTTTAAAAAAATTATTACTATAATATTTTGAGGTTTGTCTTTTAAAATACATAATATTATAATACATAGACACATCCATGATTTGGACGAGTTTCGCAACCCCCGTCGAGTGGATAATAACGTCAGGTTTTTCAACTTTAAGAAGACTACAACTTTTATATCATGTTTACATTAGTAGTAACACACAAATGGAATTCAAGAATAACGCAACGATAATTTTTGGTTTTAAAAAACCACGGCGTATGGCTAGAGTTTCAACAAACAGCAATATAATTCGTTTTGTACTATCATTAATCACTGTGATATACAAAAAATACCACCATACTATTATCTAATAAAGAACAAAATGATTATAACCTGGTTGATTCATAACTCCGTAGACAAACAATGTGTACACGATATGTATCTCGTAGATACGTTGCGGCAATCAACAATGTTTTGTGCGGACTTGGCAGTTCCTGCAGAGACGCTGGTTGGCGTTCACAATACGGCACGTTTTTCCCGTCAGAGTGCTTGACATGATTAATCACGTCGCAACAATCACTCCGTGTATGGGAACGGGGCTTCGAGCGCCAAGTAATATTCTTTTATTCCGCATAATGTAGTATACTTTATGAGTGCCTATTGTGGATCATTGACATGGTTTCTGTCCATAAGATCGTTTTTAATAGTATAATGTAGTAACCGTGCAGACGGACCCCTGTTAATGACTATTGATGCCTAATTAGATGAGCATATTGTAGACTATGCAAACGCCATGCCCTCCTTTCTCCTTCCTCCTCAATAGATCACTGAAATTCACTCTGTACTGACCTGTATTCGAAGAACAATGTTCTTATATTTCGATTATGTTCACTTTCACATTGGGCGACACACTATTTATATAGTAGTATATATAATTAAATAATAATAGCATACCCATAGATGATAACATAAAAAGTAATCTCATCCATACAGTGGTTGATATACTACAGTGGCAAGTTGGCAAAATGTCATAGTTACGGCTGTTAGGGGTCCCGATTAATTACAGATGACTATAAGCATTGAATTCCAAAATTCCCTATTTAGTGGAGGAAGAGAGAAGGGCACTCAATGAGTTTGTTCACCTCAAATGGCGTAGTTTTGCCACTACATTCACATAAGCTCGTTAGTATATATTAGGATAACAGTAAAAAAAAAATCTATAAATAAAAATTTATCAAAAAAATAATCGAAACAAGCTGATTTCCGAACATTAATTAATGTGAATTAGAATCAAAACCAGAACAAACTGTGAACAAACGTCACTAACTTGTAACAAGTCCATGCCCCTGGGAAGACTTGGAAAATGCTTTACAACAGGAACATTCTGACAAATTGAACTATTCGTATGCAGTTACGTGTTATAAAGAATAATTTCCCTCCAGGCATTGATGCTTGCACATACGATTCCACAATTTCTCTCCGCTATTTACACTCGATATACAAGTCCGCAATGGTATTTTTCAATAAATATTCCACTGCAAGTAAAGTGGGTTTATAATGGTAAAAGCTAATGTTAAAAATCGTCTTTCAATATCGAATACTCGCTTTTTGGTAGAAGTTATGCTATTGCTACTTTCTGCCAGAAGCGTGTAGGTACTCGTTAATAAGTAACTTTTCCCGGTTTCACCTACATAAAGCATATCTTAATTGCTAATTTACTATTTAGGGATAAAAAGTTTTTTAAGTTATATGGACCATTCATGTTGACCTACATAAAGTGATAAAGTACAACTCGGAAGCCCGTCTGCGTAGTATTTTTTTACGCGGATGTTTAAAGGCGTCGGTCGTCCCAAACAGACTGAAGGCTGAAGATTCCGCTATATTATGTTTAACATAAAAAGCTTTAAGATATTGTATATCGTTTTAATACACACGTTAATACTTTAGTCTGTCGCAACACTAAAAAACAAGTAGATAAAGAATGATTATTCTGTTAATTAAACTTGCTGGTCACAATCCAATGCGCTGGTGCGATCAAATTCCCACCGCTCTAGATTCCATAATCCACAACGTCCACCACATTGCCAGAGACTGAAATGGATGGAGAAAGATCGTACGAGAGAAGGCAATGGAGAGGAGTGAACACGACCCTCAGCACTGAGAAATACGACGCAAGGACGTGGAGGATAGTCGCAAGAGAAGTTGTCATTGCAAATTCACAATGGAGACATGAAAGGATTTTTTTTTTAATTTATTTTATATTATACGCAGTTAGCACAGCATTATCAGTATTTAAATGTAGTGCTGTAGAAAAAGTGTACGATATTTACAACAACCGAGACAATGCAAATAGTTTTGTGTAATCGGTTTATACAATATGTAACCTGAGCGGAGTCGTTAAAGTGGAACACAAACTCTAACTGTGAGCTCTCACTGAGAGCTTACGACATAAACCCTACGTGTTCAAAATGAGTACAATATTTACAAATGAGACGACGCAGATAACAGAGTATAATCAGAATCTAAATGTAATCTAAATGAAACGCAAACTTTTACTTCAAGTTATAGTAACTAAGATATAGGTACACTACTGAAATACGGATAGATGCGTCTATGTCTAGATTACAAGGACCTTATCAAATAAATCTCTAATAGTTAATAATTTCGCCGGCTGAAAAAAAATAGGACTAAAAGTGAGTGTGTAGGTATTTCAACTATAGTTTACTATCAAAACCAAACACTCTTGTCTATTTTAAAATACCTCTCGTATTTTAACTTGGCTGCAATAATTTAAGAAAGAGCGCTCATGTTGTAGACATATCAGCTCACACTGGTGAGCCAAAGTGTTCGCGTAAAATATTGTACGGTGTTATGAAATTCAAGCTTTTACGTTTTATGTCCACGAGTATCTTGAAGGGTTTAGTACCACAAGTGAAAATCTGTTTGTTGTCTGTCGTCTGTCTGTCAAGGAGACCTATATGGTACTTCCCGATGAACGTTGAAAATCCGTGTTCATGTTGCTTGTATTCATTAATTATATACGGTAAATTAAATAATAAATTGTGTATTTTGATCATGATTTTGACGACCAGGATTTAAATATACACTAAATGAACGTGTGACACCTAAAGGATGTCATATAATATTAAAATGATAATAAAACGCAATGAAACAATATAATTTTCATAAAATTTTATGCAAGTATTCTAAAAGATACTTTATAAAAATGGCGACAGTTGCGTTAATTTAATTAAAAACTCATTAACAACTTGGAGGTTTCACTCAGAGAGCAAAGATTAATAATTTTTGTAATTCCTTTTCCACGTATGTAAATGGAATTATAATTGTGTAATTCTTTTTTACTCTAAAAAAAAAATTAACGCTCGATAATCGTGTTAATTTGAAAGTGAGAGTGCGTTTTGATGGTCTCCTACAGCTTCAGAATCCAAGCAAAAACATATCAAACAATCAAATATTGAATTAATATCTTATCAAAAGACTGCAGCATGCTTTAATAGATTTTTGGGAATTGGAATCGGAACTGTCAAACTCAATGTTGACTGTAACTTCAAAAATTATCGCCTGCTAAGTAAGTGACAAAATAAAAATACGAAATGTTTATAACAACCATAATTTATAGACAATTATTAATTAATGGACGTAATAGTAGTTTATGCAACTGTCATATAAAGAAGGGTATTAAAACACGAGTTTGACTTTTTGAAACGAGCTTTAGCGAGTTTCAAAATAGTACCTAACGAGTGTTTTAATACCCGTGTTATATGCAGTTGCATACACTAAAATATCTTCACTAATCCAATTAATCAATTAATCAAACATTGCGAAACATGAAATTCACGCGTAAGTAGGTACGTGTATTGCACAGAATACATATACCCTACGTGTATTGTCCGACTGACGACTGTTTTACCCACGAGGCGACGACTGCTTGACCGACAAGGCGACGACTGTTTGACCGACCGATGTGGCGACGACTGCTTGACCGACAATTTAAAATGTTCTTGAAAATAAATATTTTTATTAAATACTTTAATTTGATTGCAAAAATTGCGGCGCGTAAAAATATACTTTTTATAATTCAATGTTAAAATACTAGCTTCAATGTTGAAATATAATGTGAAAAAATCACATGACTTTACTTTTAAATTTCTACTAAACAGTAGATTATTCGTTATCTGTGACGTACATTTTTGCTTTCATTTTTTTGTAGAGCTTTGTCTCTTTCTCACAAATCCTTCGCAAGCTGGCATTGAACCAATGAGAGCGCAGCTGCAGCGCTCTGGGCCAATCAGGAGCGAGCGCGCGCTGTTAAGGATTTTGACATACGTCTCTCTCACCATTTTTCTCTCCCTCTCGCTCTCACACAGTGTTATAATGAGATTTTACGATATCGATTTGGATAATATAACATAATGTCAAATTGAGTTTTTTGTTGTCTGAGCTATAACAGTAGTCATTATAAGTCAAGTATTGGAAACATAAGTAGAATGTTACAACATTAGTGTAGATAAAACAATTTAAATCTCAGTTGGCCATTCTCTTAAGTAGCTACTAAAGCAATTCTAAGCTGTAAAAGTCTTGTTAAGGCCCTGGGAAGTATTGCAGTAATGACGAAATCATTAGGGCCTCATCTCATTCGTCTTTCATAACCGCTTAATTAAATTTGTTAAAAACAGATTTTTACAATAAAAAATAAAAAATATTACATTTGAATTTGGAATCTGTAATTTTTATACATTGTTTAATATTTTGCGATATTAAAATGAAGTGGGATGATAAAGAGAACAGAATCGCTGTGATTGCATTATAAAAGTAGGTATGGATACAAATGCAATTTTTTTAATTATCCATACACTTGGTATTGAAAAATGTTTGTGTACCTGGTTATTAATAGGCACAATGAGAATTCCTCTGTTTGACAGGGAAAGATCTGGCCGTCCACGTAGTGTTCGTATGTAAAAGGTGTAAGGGTAAGTAGTAAGGGAAAGAATTCGATAAAATCCTGTCCGAAAGCAAAAGCTTTTATTTTGGGAAATAAGGATGGCGCATAGAACCATGTCGCGCATTTTAAGAAATGACTAATTACTTGCTGCCTATAAGAGTCATTGGTCATTTCTTAACTGACAAATTAAAGATGAATATGGTGGTAAAATCGAAACAATTACTGAAGCGGTACGCAAAAGGAGGTCACAGAAAAAAATTGTTTACGGATGAGAAATTTTTTACAACTGAGCAACATTTTAACAAACAAAATCTCCTTATTTATGCTCAAAGCTCTAAGGAAGCTTCCCATTAGTCGACAGAGTGAAACGTGGACATTATCCGACTTCAGTAATGGTTTGGTGGGGTGTTAGCGATGAAGAAGTGAATGAGGTATCAAAACATCGGCACAAGTGTATCAAGATTCTTGAGAAGGTAGTTAAGCCCCCTTAATAACACCATGTTCATTTATGGGTATGGTACTTCCAGCAAGACTCGGCGCCGGGTCATAAAGCTCGGTACACGTAGTCTTGATTGGAAGTGAACGTCTTGAACTTCATCAGAGCTGAAGACTGGCCGTCGTCTAGTTTCGATCTTAATCCGCTGGATTATGATTTAATGATCCGTTTTATAGAGTATAGCTTGCTCTAAACGCCATGATAATTTGGAGTCCCTAAAACAATCCATAAGTACGATTGGCAGTGAAGAATTTCCCCATGGAAACAGTGCGTGCTTCTATTAATAACTGGCCTTAACCTTTAAAGGACTGTATTGCTGCCAATGGAGATCACTTTAAATAAGCTTTTACATTTTAATTATTTTATATTTGCGTATTAAACTAACACACTTTAAAAATAATAAATGTAATTTGCAATTAAAAATTTTTTTTTTCTTAGTAACGGAACTTATGGCTAAACTAGGTATAATTATATTTCTGTTGGCGGTTCTTACAAAATACAGATTTTATTCACCTACGAAGTCACGCTTACGAGACTTGCATATTTTATGTACAGAATGAACACTGGTGGAGTCATCCAAATCCACATGCTACGAGACAGCAAGCTTACCAACACAGGTTTAGTGTTAATGTGTGGACTGGCGTTTTAAGTAATTGTTTGTTTGTTTTGAACCCTTTACGCAGTGTAGTGAACGAGATGTTGAAATATGTATGAACTTCAATAGAGATGAACTTAAATTTAGAATAAGAGCTGCATTTGATAAGGTTCGAAGTGATCTCTTAGAATTAAACCGGGTCAAAGGCAATATGTGTAAATGTGCCAATCTCTGAGAGAAGGTGAATATTTAACTTAAGAAATAAGTTTAGCTATATCTAGTGTTTCTTACTTCGACGTGAGGAGGTTGATTACTTTTTTATTTTCATCAGAATCGATAGCGCGCCACTAGAGGTACTATCTAAAATATATTGGGCTAAATTTTGTATGTTTTTATTATACTATATACATTAAATTGTTGATATTTTTGTTTTATAAGTTTTAATTGGTTACATAAATATTACATTACCGATCCTGTCCTTCAATATGTACCTACAATCTTTTCCAGTCGCCTATGTAAAGCGGTTCTAATAGAAGACGACCATTGATCTCTAATTTTCATTTTCTTTTACATTTTCATAAGCGTTGGATGCCCAAATGTATTTGCTATTTGTAATATAATTTGAGATTATATTATTTTGGGCAAAGGCCCTTCGGATTTCCTTTTGAGCTGGTTACGGTCAATGGACAATATACATTCTTATTACAGAAAGGGGAAAGAATTAATTTTAAGATAAAATTTTCGCACATGGATTTTTGCCGGTGTACGCAAAAAAGAAATTTAATAACATTTTCCATTGAAATATTTTATACCCAAAGAAAATATAAGCTTATACAAAAATCCATTTTGTAAATTGAATAGGAAATAAGGAGGTCAAGCCAACGAGTTGTTAGGCTTGCAAAAAATTATTAAAATATCTCACTTCATTAAATTAAACTAAGCCAACGATATCAATAGGTAGATAAAACTCACAACATCAGATATCGATTAACAAACTGTCAAATAGAACAAAATCTAGATCGTTGAATGAGACTTTGAATCTGCATCTATTGCTATTTTATACAATAAAAAATGGTTCTTAAATACTTCTTTTAATTTTTTTTAATCTAGTAGATTCGAAGGTAATGTATAAGTATGAAAATGATTTGCTTTCACGAAAATCAGAGTAGTGAAGAAACCTTTGAGACCATTTCTATATCCATTAATGTTGTCTATTCGAACTATTTCATGTAAATTTTGACATAGATACATAGATACACATAGATAAATAATGACTAAAGTTGTTCAGATATTATTTTCGCTTTATCAGCGAATTATTTACTTTAACTTTTTAAACTAGGTAGCTGCGAAGGGCATTTTTGGAACAAAAGGCCGAGCCATTTGTCGACTGTTGCCCATTACCGCTGGGTGTGGACAAAAAAACTGCAAGATTTACGTGCGTCGAAACGACAGCTCCCCTTCTATTCTTTTATAATTTCAACCGACTTAGAGCTCAAAAAGATAGTTTAATATTTACTTTTGGATATTTATATGTACACCATATATTTTTTAAATACGTAGTAACTGCTAATATTAAATCTTATGTAAAGGAACGTGCTATGTATCAGTATAAATACTCTGAATTTTTTTATAACTTGGCTACAAACATTCGTATCATATATTCAACAATAACAGATCATACTAATACTCGTATATTTCACACACACACACGTCGCACACGCATACCTCGCACACTCATACTTCTCATACAAACACCTCGTACACGCACACTTCACACACACAAAAAATATAGGATCTCCATTATCACTTTGAGCAAATCTCACCTCTTAATAATATATTATATGAGAGAAATAGTATACATAACGTTTATCAATGGCTGAAAATAAATACTCTTCTTTGCATATCCTCTACCAAAATGTAAGAGGCTTAAGAACCAAAACCTGTGAATTTTATAATAACGTTACTAGTAATACTTACGATATTCTAGCAGTAACTGAATCATGGCTGCACGAGGGTATTCTTGATAGTGAACTTACTGACAGTCGTTACGATGTCTTTCGTCGCGATCGCGCTGACGGTAGACGGGGAGGAGGAGTATTGATTCTAGCTGCGGAACGTTTAGGTGGTAGGCTTCGATCGGATTGGTCCTATAGTGAGCTGGAATGCATATGGAATACCATTGACTCCAAAACTCTGAAGAGTAAACATAATTTGAATATCTGTGTAGCTTATCTTCCCCCTGATAACACATTACCTCAACGCCTACAGCAATTTACGCACATGCTAAATTCTACAATATCGTCTAACACAAATGATCATTACCTCATTTGCGGTGACTTTAACCTATCGATGTTAACATGGCATACGGATGTACCTACTTTTCGGAACAAAGGATCTGCTGATCTTAAAACGTCGGCTCAATACTTCCTACGCCATCTTGGAATACTTGGTCTTAATCAGCATAATTACATCAGAAACTCTGGCGGCAATCAATTGGATCTTATATTAAGTAATTTCAACATCTAAGTCTCGTCATCCCCACTTTCACTTGTACCAGAGGACTCCTACCATCCCACCCTTATTCTCGATACTGAAGAATTTTATATCCCTACTATGATAAATGAAGGCTACTATAAATATTTATACAACAAAGCGAACTATTTTGAAATTATGAAATACCTAGATAGTCTCAAATGGGAAAATTTGCTTCATGAAGGTTCTATAGATCAAACTGTTGATGTTTTTTATTACCATATGTATCAATTAATTGATAAAAACGTACCTCAGGTTTACAAAAAATCGAAACCTCAGCATCCCCTTTGGTATAACAATATTATCATTAATATAGTAAGAGAAAAAAATAAATATCATAGGCTTTGGTGCTTGTATCACAACCCTCTAGATTATGATTCATTCGCAATATTACGCAAAAGAGAACATAAATTAAAGAAACAACTTCATAGAAAATATTTAATTAAAATGCAAGAAAAAATTTATTCAAATCGGAAATCGCTATATGGCTATATTAAAACTAAACGTAAAACTTATTTTAACTATCCTAAATTAATGAAATATGAAAACATATCCTTAGGAAACAAAAACGAAATAGCTAACGCATTTTCGAACTACTTCCAGAAAATGTTTAGCTGCCCTTCATCTTCAAATGATCATCTAAATTTAAATATTAATCACAATAACAGAGATATATCGATTAATCTAAGAGCAGATTCTAATAGCATTTATAAGCTCTTAACCTCATTAGACAAAAATAAGGGCGCGGGCTCCGATAAAGTACCTCCTATATTTATCACTAAATGTGCCTCTTCTCTGACAGTACCCTTAAGTATCTTGTATAATCGCTCTCTCACTGAAGGCATAGTTCCTACAATTTGGAAGGAAGCCCACATTGTTCCCATACACAAGAAAGGAAGTAAGAGTAAAGTTGAAAATTACAGACCGATTTCGATATTGAATACATTTGCTAAAGTTCTTGGAAAAGTAGTGTATAACGAGGTGTATCCTGTACTTTCACAATCATTTCCACTACAACAACACGGTTTCGTCAAAGGTCTTTCTACCACTACGAACCTAGCGACGTTTGTGGGCGATGTTTTAGAAGCCATGGACAAAAGCTGTCAGGTTGACGTGATCTATACCGACTTTGAGAAGGCTTTTGATCGCGTGGATCACCTCATCCTGCTCAAAAAATTGCAAGAGGTAGGCATACATGGAGACGTTCTGCGATGGTTCGCCTCTTATATACAGAACAGAAGCCAAATGGTAGTCATAGGTGGGTTTAAATCTAGCGTGACGAGCGTTCCATCAGGTGTCTCGCAAGGCTCGTTGCTTGGTCCATTACTATACGTGGTTTACTTGTACGACATAAACACTTGTATAAAAAATTCCCAATTTTTACTTTACGCAGACGATAAAAAAATTTATATGAATATTAATCAAGTCCGCGACTGCTGTCTCCTACAAAATGATCTGGACCGACTTACAGATAGAAACAAATAGAACTAACAATATCACCATAAATATTGATAAGTGCGTATATTTATAGTTTACACGACGCAAAACAACAATACCATTTACATACAATTTTGAAGGCAAAACTATTAAAAGAGTAACTACAGTAAAAGACCTCGGTGTAACTCTGGACAATAAGTTAACTTTTTC
>LUGF01035535.1:508140-523848 GCA_001625245.1 Calycopis cecrops
GNNNAAATTCCCAATTTTTACTTTACGCAGACGATAAAAAAATTTATATGAATATTAATCAAGTCCGCGACTGCTGTCTCCTACAAAATGATCTGGACCGACTTACAGACTATTATAGAACTAACAATATCACCATAAATATTGATAAGTGCGTATATTTATCGTTTACACGACGCAAAACATCAATACCATTTACATACAATTTTGAAGGCAAAACTATTAAAAGAGTAACTACAGTAAAAGACCTCGGTGTAACTCTGGACAATAAGTTAACTTTTTAGGAACATATAAACAACATTACTCACAAAGCTTATAATAATCTTGGATTCATAAAACGCGTTACAAAATCTTTTACGAATGTTCACTGCTTAAAAACCTTGTATTACGCATATGTTCGCAGTATATTAGAGTATTGTTGCCCTATATGGAACCCTTACTTTAAAAAGCATTTGGATTCACAGGAAAAAATCCAAATAATATTTCTAAAATATCTCGACTTCCAAACTAAACACTATAGCTCTGATTATCTCACCTCTTGCTCCCACTACAAGCTATTGAGCTTACAGGACAGAAGATATGTTATGGACATGACGATTTTACATGACGCATGTACAGGTAGCCTAGATTGCCCTAAAATCTTACAAAAACGCGCACACGCGAACACGCGCACACTCGCACACGCGCACACGCGCACACGCGCACACACACACACACACACGTCTCCACTGATACAGCACGTCACTATTTCTCTTTCTTTTTTTTTTGGTTTCTACTGATGTCGAAAAGCTAAAAGTTTTTGCTTAAAAAATGTAAATCCATAATGGCCTAAGTTCGGTTATAATTTTTGATATTAATTATTGTTAATGTAATAGAGCTGTGGATTTAATAAATAAATAAATGAATAAATAAAACACACATAACACTCGGTATTGCAGATACGTCGTCGACAAACACGTGCGAGTTATCCACTGTACAGGATTAGACAATTTAATTTTCTGTTTAAAGTATTGAAAAGTTTGTAGTACGTACAACTGCATAGAACCGACGTTACCACATGTTTTTTTCGGATCTGAACTTATGTTATGGCAGCGAAGACAAGCCAAACGAGTCTGTCATCGGATTGCGATGAGTGCTCGTCGAGCTACGAAACTAGATTCGGGGTTGAAAAAGGGACCGATCCGCCCTCTCCCGCAGGAGGAAGAGATGCATCCCAATATGACAATTATAGTAGCTAATTTAACTATTACTATCAAGGCAAGAGAGACCAGAGGGTCCCTCAACCCCCCGGCTCTGACGCCGGTCATGGACTCGGCGATGTCCTTATTTTATGTATTATGGAGATGATCATGATCTGGGATCCCTCTTCACTCTCTGACTGGTGAAAATACTCACGCACCGTACTCTCAAAATACCTAACAGGTACGGCAGAATTCATGCATCCCCTAGAACGGCTACGTGTTTCTACACCGAGTCTGGGGGGATGACGTCGTGTCTGAGGACATAGTTACAATTATTGGTACCTATAGAATTAAAAAATATCGTTTGGAAAATGACTGAAAAATCACCGTGAATATAAAGATTTTATACATATAGGACCTCTCGCTTACACGAGACTGGCGTAAAGTGTGAGCTGTGTGCTGTCGCGTTTCGTGCGGTGTGTAAGTAGCCGGTGACCCATGGAGGTGGGAGGAGAAAGGAGGGCAGCGCATTTGTATAGCCTCTATGCGGATGTTTGTGGGCGTCGGTAGTCATGAAAATGTCTCCGGCTGCTTGTTTGCCCTCCTATATCAAAAAAAAAAAATATCAAACATTTTCATACTTTTACTAAAATGTTTTGTGTGCATCGTGTTGTTTAGCATGTTCAGCCAAAAATTTTTGTTCTCAGTAATATTTATAAAAGTAAAAAGATACCCTTAAAAGAAGTTATAAATTGGAATTCAACCCTGTTTTATTTTTGGATATGAGACAAAATTTAACATCAATAGGTTTTGTTTTATTTTGTTAATTTAATAACTTTTAAAAGGTATTTGTTTTAGAGATTGTTTTATTCTTGTTAGTTTCAACTTGAACAACTGCGTCAAAGTAATATCTAAACTATCGCGTTTCATGCGGTTTGTAGGTTTCTGGTGTATGCAAAGCCTCAGCCTCAGATGTTAACGGGAGTCAGTATCAGAAAGTCGTGTAGTTAGTTACCAGAAAGTTCTAAGCGTGTTTTCCCACTTACGGTCACCGCATATATACCTACCAACTCGGAAAGGGATTGGTATGGAGTTTCATACAAAGTACAACTAATCGATACGATGTGATACGGCATCGATCTCTTTCCGAGTGGACAATATGTCTGCGGTTATCATATACTATAAAAGGTGTAGTTTAGATATGAATGGCCATAAAAGAAACGGCCATAAGCAGAAATATATCCTCTAGGAATTCAAATATCAATAGACGTCGCGTCGCGTCGTGGCGTCGACATCGTCAAATCGTCTCCATTTGGCTCTGCAATAAAGAGTGCATAATATGTTCCATTTCCAACGTTTAATATATTTAAGCTGCCCGAATTAAGTACGTGTCGACATCATTTTGAAAAGAAAAAGGTGAATTGTCACCTGATATTTTAGATTGTAGTGATATGAGGGTGACTATGATATTTGATTAATTATGTTAATCCAATATCTCGCAGTATCTCGTATAATTATTTCTCATAAAAAATAATTTTTTAATGCTTATTTTACCGAAAACGAATGAAGAAAATTAGTAAAAAATTATAGTAATATTGCTTAATATTTGATGAATACATGAAAGTCGAAGTTATAATATAAACTTACGATACAAGTTAAGACGTTACCGTAACGTAACGTACGTAAAGACGATGTAGGCTGCATCTTCTGTAAGGTAACGTCTTACTTGTTCTTTCATGATCAATGTTTTGATGGTTACCTTGTTTTTTAGGGTTCCGTATCTAAAAGGTAAGCCATCCCCATAAAATAAACGTATTTTTAGGCAATTTTTTACCCTATGATGGTAATAGTGCTACGGAATCCTTCGTGCGAGAGTCCGACTCGCAGTGAACCGGTTTTCTACCATATTAATCTTTCATAAAACTGAATTTTAGGCACCCAATTCACAAATATACCCCTGCGTGCGTCGGTGACCATCAAGTGACCGACAGCTCGCTTTCCTGCTACGCCATCAAAAAAATAATACGACATTTTTTACCCAAACTTTAGGGTATGGTTTAAATTAATATATTAGTAAATAAATAAAGTAATAAATAGATAAATAATTTATTTTAAGATCAATAAGGACAAGTTTCGAGCTACAACACAGCAAACTCTTACTTCTTCGTCCTATAATAATAATATAATACAAACCCGCAATACATTGTGGTTTATCAAACGGCCCGTCGAATTTCGAAGAGGGTATCCGCGCCTCAATTTGTTTCCAAATAAGATCTTGTAAATATTCCTCTAAACTTCCATTGTTATCTAAAACACGTCCAAAATATCGCAGCTCCGTAAACTTTAGAGGTGGCAAACATGCTTCAATGATTTTATCGTTCTTGGCACTTGAAAAAAATATACGTTTTCGTAAAGTATTTCTATTGAGAATAATATTATATGTGTTGAGGTTTATATTGCAACTTTGTTTTCCTAAAAAGCATTTTTTCATTGAAGGTAGAAGGAGGGATGGGCAATTTCAATCACTTTTTTTCTCCATTAATATTCGACTTAAATTTTGACAGCTACGGAACCGAAAATAGCATAAGCTTACAACAAATTTTGCACGCAATATTTCATAATTGCGACACAAACACACTTGAAAAAATAAACTGCACTAAATATAAACTGTACTATTGTATATTTACCAAAATAATATTGAAAAATTACTAGTGCTTGAATTATGCACCAATGCAACCTGCAATGCTAAAAAGCAATTTTAACGAAACAAGTCAGAAAAATATTATATTGTTTAGGCAAAAGGAATATATGAAACTTTTTTGTATTTCAAATGAAATGAAACTTGAATACTAATTGTAAGGAAAATGTCTTTAGACAAAGTAAAAGAAGGTTAAAATACGAGACGTGAGCGATGTTAATAAGCAAGCTTCTCTTTAGCTCAATTTAATAAGGTTTTGTGAAGCCACTTTTTACATTGTTCAGTGGAGTGGGCAATACAGTGTGCATGTCTAATTGGACCGGCACGGGGAGGGGAGGTCAGGGGAGGTTAAAATCAAATAATCAAAATCAAAAAGTTTTTATTCCAAATAGAATTACAGGAATTACTTTTTGAACGTCAACAATAAAGTCTACAACCGGTTTAACCCTAGCCCTGTCCTGAGAAGAACCGGCGAAACAAACTCAGCGGGCCTCATGTTGTGATATGTAAAAGTAAAAAATATAAAAATACAAATACATTTGCATATTATAAATGATATAATACAATACAATTTATGAATTTACAAAAAATATAGTACAGAAACAGCCTGGGAGGAGAGTATTAATCCCAAGATGTGGTATCTGCCAGTTAGATAGGTTAGGTAGGAAAGTAAGTTTTGACTGACTGTGAGTTTTCGGTGTTGATTGGAGAAAAGGTAAATTGAATAAAAGTATTGTTTTATAACAAATTTAATATAATATTTAATTATGTATATTTTCTATTTCATGCAATAAAAGGATGTTTATTCAGATCAAAGGTCTTGACAATATTCAAAACTTCTTTTACTTTAAGCACATAAGGCTATTTAAAGAATTATATTAGACGTAAATTTATACCTAGTTCAAAATATAAATAAATGTTCTTTTTTAATTATCGCACTGCTAACAGGCGAGCGAAAGTGATCGCGTAAAAATGTCGTACAGTATTGTGAAATTTTTAAAGCTTTTACAATTATGAGTACCTTTAAGGGTTGAGTTTCACAACTGAAAATCTGTATCTTGTTAGTTGTACAGAAAAACAGGTCTGTAAGTTTGTATAGGAAACCTATAGACGAAGGATCATAGGAAAAACGAGCAGTCTGAGCCATTTTCAAAACTACCGATGCCCATAGACATCTGCATAGAGGTTATACAGATGCGCTGTCCTCCTTCCTCCTCCTCCTCCCTCCATGGGCCACAGGCTACTTACATACCGCACAAAACGCGACAGTAGAGCTGTCACTTAACACCACTACGCCAGTGAGATCAGTAAAGTAAAAAAATCTCATATTATAATACTAAAATAATAATATGCAATGAGGCAGTATAATCTTCATAAAATCCGTCTGCATGAATTCCAAAAAGACTTATTAAAAATGGCGACAGTTGCGTTAATTTAATTATAAACTCATTAATAACTGGGAGATTTCACTCAGAGAGCAAAAATTAATAATTTTTGTAATTACTTTTAAATTTATGTAACCACTTTTGTAATAAAATTAACGCTCGGCAATCGTGCGAATATGAAAATGAGAATTCGTTTTGACGGTAAAGCCAATGTAGATGGGTGTGTAGTGTGTTGGAGCTGGTGTCTGTTTGCCTGTATATATGTAACTATCTCTTGATTATAAGTCGGCACATATATAGATCTAGAAAATCATAGTAATTTAACTTTTAAACTCGAAAAAAATAATTATTCCAGAGAACCATTAGTTTTTTCGAGTAACACATGTCCCCGTAAACTGGACAGGGAATAAATTTTTTTTATAATATAAGGTGATGGTAAATCTTAGATTCCAAGTCGTTGTTATTTTTGCTCAAACATTTTTCAGTCAATTCTGTAGAGAGTTAGTAAAGACAGGAGTGCTTTATCTCTTACCACTTTAGAGTTCATAAAGCAAACAAAAAATAAGCATTGATTTTTACAGTAGTCACGAATATGGCTCCGACTGCTCGTTTGCCCCCCTATACCATAAAAAAGTTGTCGTCATTTACATTCTATACCTAAGGGATAATTTTTTTCTTTTTCAGATACGGAACCCTAAAACCCCCCTCTCTTTATATATTTTCCTATGTATAAAATAATAAAGAAATGAATTTTATTTTATTATTTATATTACATTCAAACAATTTAATTCTGTCACGTGTAAATTGTAATACTAGTATGTGATGTGAGTTTCCATTATTACACATAGACATCCCACATGCAGGTTTATATAAACACATTGCCGTCCTTCTCCTGAGCCACCGGCAACTCACGAGCCACAGTTCCTCCTCGTTAATATACGGCTCAGCTAAAATTTCCTAGATGCAGCTTATGTCTTAATGGTGGAAAATCTGTCATATAGACGGGCACCAGTTTAGGTTTTCATTTTATTTGTGAATCCAAGTCACAACTTAGTTTGTATAGATAGAGTAGATTTAGTTCAGTAGGTATATACATGGGCGTACCCAGCTTCTGAGCCAGGGGAGGGCAAATCTGATCTTAATGCACTTAAGTTCTGACCCAAGAGGAGGGGGAACAATTTTGATTTTAGATAGTACTTACTGATAGTAAGTAGGAGGTAGTAAAAGCTTAAAAGAATCCATCAGCTGCCCCGACGTGCCCCCCTCGATACGCCCATGGGCAGGTAGGTATGTATATGCTGTTCCGGGGTTTATCGACCATTGATCTCTCATACCCATGAAACAATTTCATTAGCATTGAATGTTCGAGTATATTTGTTATTCGTGATATAATCCTTTGATAATATATTATTATTGGGCAAATGCCCTTCGGATTTCCCTTTGTGTTGGTAATGTCAAAAGACAATTTACATATTTATTACAGAAGGGGATGTCATTAATTATAATATTCGAGGATTTTTGTCGGTATGTACCTATACCAAAAGAAAATGTAATGATATTTTCCTTCGTAAATTTGAAACCGAAAATAAATGCTATTCTAAATTAAAACTATTTTTGCAAATTGAATAGGAAATAAGTCGGTCAAGTCAACGAGAATATGTAATAAGATAAAAGGTAAAAGGCATACGGTACAAGGTGCAAATCATGATAGAAATACTAGGAACAGGCACAAACTAGAGGTACCAATTCATAGACTAAGCAGAGTAAGGAAATCCTTTCAGGGTCAATGTATAAATATCTCTACAATAAGATCCCAGAAAGCGTTCAAAAACTTTCAATCAACAAATTAAAAGGAACGCTTGTGTGGTAAGGGATATTACAAATTAATAGATTTTATGACAGATACCACACCTTGGGAATAAAACCTTCCTCCCAGGCTACTTCTGTATAAAAATAAATGTAAATTAATAATTTTTGTATTGTATATAAATTTTTTTATAGCATAGGAGGCAAACGAGCAGTTAGGTCACCTGATGTAAAGTAAACACCAACGCCCACAGACATCCGCAACACCAGAGGTCTAACAGATGCGTTGCCGACCTTCGGTTCGTGCGGTGTGTAAGTGGCCGGTGGTCCTCGGGGCAGGAGGAGAAAGGGGGGCAACGCATTTGTATAACTATGTCTATGCGGTGTCGGTAGTCATCAAATTGGCTCCGATTGCTCGTTTGCCTCCTTATACTATAAAAAAAATCGTAAAAGAATATCATAAAAGATCATGTTGAATAGTAATCGAGCTCACAACTATATAAACACGAAAAAGTGGAGTTAGAAATAAGTATCTTGTTTATTCAGCAGTCAGATGCAAAGCGCCACGTGTTTAAAGTATGTGTTGCGCCATCTAACGTACAAAAGGATTCTCTTTTTAAACTTAACGGGAGAAAAGATAATGGAGGTGGGAATGTTCGCACTCGCGATTGTGGGGCGATAATTTTTTATATCATATCATGCGGAAACCTCATTGAATTTTTTTATGACTTTCAGCATTTTAAGACAGCAACATAGAGTGTTCCGAAGTATAAATTTCTTTTCGAATAAAAAAATATCGTAATATATAAATAATAATTAATTAATCTGGCATTAATCAATTATATCGCGTTTATTCTCTAATGGTGTTGAATTTTTGATATGGCTCTGGGAGTCTTGTGGCATTCTCCCTAAATGCGACTCGTAGAAGTAAGAGAGAAAAAAAAAGAAGAAAAAGAGGGCCCAGGAATAAAACAGCCTATATAAAAAAGACCATAATTTGTGGTCGTCTCAAAATCAATAGAATATTAATGGAATGCGGTTTAAAAACTATTTTAATCCTTACGATACTTCATATTTTATTCTTCTAGTAAGAAAGCAACAAAATAAGCTTGGAAGTTGAATAAAATCTATTTTCAATAGAGTAAATAGCTGTAGTGTAAATACTGTACAGTTTTGATTTCGAATGTCATCTTAACTTCCGACAACTTTGATATGGGTACAAAATTAATTGTATGACAAAATAGCCTATTTAATATCATGAATAGTTTCGAAATTCTCATGGAATTTGAAATGGTTTGTTTGAAGATTGAAATTTACCATTAATCGTCCCATCAACCTTGTCAGAAAATTCATTTGTTAGACGTACAGTTTCTCTTCCACTGTTAGGTATAAAATTATTTCATGCAAAGCAAGAAATAGTGCCATCGACCTGACTGCCTCGTTGTCTAATGCAGTAGTAGCAGGCGTACGTCACTCGCTCGAGGTCACGCGTTTTATACCTACGGCTCGGCCTATCTTCGAAGATATCGGCGACACAGGGCCGTCGCACTCTCACGCATTCACATAATATTGTGCACTGTAAGATTTTCGCGTTTAGTAAAAAATGCCGAAACCAAGTAACAATTGTGAAGTGCATGGGTATAAAAGAAAAAAAAAACATTGAAAATCGTACCGCGTTTAGATGCACATATTATAATATTTTTTGTGTTTTTGATGTGTTAGATACCTATTTATTATTATACGTAATATATTTCCAAATACTTACTTTTTCAAATACTTATTCAAGTTTCTACCTGTTTATTTATATCGAGTAAAGAATGCTTAAACATTACTTTTGTTGTACGGGAGCCCATGTTTGATATTTACTTAATTTTTATTTAATTATTATTTATTCTGTGAAAATTTCAGCGTTCTAACTATCACGGTTTATAAGATACAGTCTAGTGACAGACATACAACGGAGGCTTAGTAATAGGGTCCCATTTTTACGTTTTAGGTTAACTTTAGGTTAATTAACCTAAAACATACATGTATTGTATATATAAATATTATGTAGGTACCTACTACGTACTTAGGTACTTATTTTTTCTAGTACCTACCCGTTGCTTTTTTTATAGTACCTATAGGGGACAAACGATCAGCCGGAGCCAAAAAGAAGTCCATTAAAATTCAAACTTTTTTATTATCTATTATTTATTCGTTTTTATTTGTGCTATGGATTATTCCATCTAAAAACATATTTAGTTTCATACTGAATAATGTGTATACATCTATTAAACTAATTCACGAATAAAAGAGGTAGTGCCACGCTGTATGCTTGCATGCAGCCGAATTGGGCCGGCACGACCGGGGAGGTACCTCTCGCTTACACGAGACCGGCGTGAAGTGACAGCTGTGCTGTCGCGTTTCGTGCGGTGTGTAAGTAGCCGGTGGCCCATGGAGGTGGGAGGAGAAAGGGGGGCAGCGCATCTGTATAGTCTCTATGCAGATGTCTATGGGCGTCGGTAGTCATGAAAATGGCTACAACTGCTCGTTTGCCCCCCTATACCATAAAAAAAAAAAAAAATTATTAATATTTCACAATATTTGTTAAATATTACTAAAATCATGTTACTACCAACCCTTGCGCATTTGTTTTATGACGTGTTTGCACGTAAGCCATACAATCTGCATCTCTATGCTAGCGTAAATAAGGTGCATTTTTCTTCGCTGCGAACATGAGCGAGATTTTGTAGGTAATTATAGCGGTAGGTATTGACACTTTTGTATAGGAGTGAAGTATCTGTTAGGTTTATTAATCTGTGGTAGTAGTGCATAACTTATTTCACCTACAGTCGTGAGGTCTCGTTTTCGAATCCCAGGTCCGACTAAACAAGTGTAATTTTTACCTAATTATATTTATTATATATAGTCGATCCGACAACCTGTCTTATCATTATTGGAAATATGTTGTCATGGTAACGTGTAATGATATTTGGCCGAATTGTGAATCCGTTATTTTGTCCTAAAATAAGTATATAATAATATTTTTATTTTTTTCATTACATATTATATTGATAAATTATAGCTTAAATGTTATCGGGCTCTAATACCTATTTAAGGCCAATTGATGTCTTAAGTAACTATACTTTAAGCATTGCTTAAAGTCGGTAACCTGACAAATACGACCGGTATATAAATATATCTGCCAGAATCGCTACGGGTTCATAAGTATTAGTAAAAAGGTATTTAAACAGTGACAAACAATACAACACTAGTAAACAAAGCTCAACAAAGACTGATAAATAATGGCGTTTGAAATTGTACTTTCGCCCTTGTAAACTTTCCAAGCCACAATATTCTTATATAGATAACAAAACAACTTCTGCGGAACTGGCTCTTTAAAAATACTTCGAACATTCAAATTTAAAGTATTTGCGGAATATACATTAAAATTAGGTTCGTGACTGTTAAATGAGTAAATCCGATATAGAGATAGCGATAAAATTCATCAAATATTCTAGAATCTAGGTGATGAGGGTTTATAGAACAATCAGAGTTGACATTTATATTATTTTCATGCTTTATTATTTGATACTTTGGGAATGTTGCGCCGTCAAACAAACTGAAAATTATGAAAGATTTCATAAAGTACAGGTACCTAATATCTGTAACTTATGTTCATATAAATTAACTTCAGATGAAGATACTCCGTACCTATATAAGTAAAATATTTGAGGACTTTACACGCTTGGTTAGCCTGGCCCCGTGCTAAGTATCGCATGTTACGTTAGAGGTAGGTACAAGACAACGACGACAAATATATTTAATACTTTTATAAATTAAAAAAAATATATAATTAAGATTTTTATTATAGAAATACATATAATACATATAGACATCAATAACTTAGGCGGGATTCGAACTCGTGATCGCTGGCGCAACACGCTCCACTTACCCGAGGTATGTTAGCACTGCGCCAGCCGGTCACCAAAACATCGGTTAAAACAAGAGACATACTTTTTTTTTTTTTTTTTTTTTTTTTTTTTTTNNTATTAAGGAAAACAAACAGTTTGCATTACAATTTAGAACAAAAACTTAACATCTAACAACCAATTATATGTTTCCGCAATTATATATTTAATAAACATAATGTTCAGAGTGATGAGTTGAATAAATCACTTATGGTTTGAAATTGTACAATAATATTTTAAAACAACAATCTCAAGGATGAAGGAAAACATAAAGTGCACACCTATATATAATTATATCTTTACCTACATATGTAAACATGAAACAGTAAAATTATAGATAATAGGGAAAAAAAATGCTTTTTTGATTAAGTACCTTAATGTTTATCTGGCTTAGGTCCATCGAACCACTCTTTAGTAAGCATGTTTTTGAAGGTAGATGGTTTGGTATTAAATATATCCAGTTCACTATGATCAGCAAGTTTATTCATTGAATACACAGTTCGAACAAAGAATGCATTTTGTCTTGCAACTTGCAACTGAATAATAATATTAAACTTGCTTGCTATTGAACGTAAAAATAAATAGAAAAGATTCGACACAATATAGAAAGGAAACAAATCCACAGATTTTATTATCCATTCGAAGAAAATATTGCGAGGAGAACAAGCGGTCACTTCGTGCTCGATAGCTTTTGTCAGGATTCGGCCTTACACAATATTTAACAAAATACTTACGGAAAGTCTGAAGCTTAACAGTATTTCATCGGATTACTACCGTCGACATTCGCATCTGCCATAGCTACAGACATTAATATTAATCGATATAAAATGTTAAAGGAAATACACCTCACTAAATCTAATTTCAAGTTGCGAACTTAGGATTGCACTAACATTGACTACTTCTATTGATATATGTATATTACTATACATAATACAGACGAAATATTATTTGTTATGACAACACACTGACATGCACACTGACATGCACACTGACATGCATACAAATCTTCACCTCAATTCCTTCCTGATTTATTTGAATATTTTGTAGATCGATTTCACTTGCGAGTACCGACATCAGCTTGAATACGGTAGGCCCGATTGTTGTTAGTAACAGAAGCGAACCTTAAATGAGTACTTCATTATGAATTAATAATTTTTGGAATATGAAATATTGTAGGATGTTTAATTTCACAATTACATTTATGTACCCACCTCAAATTACTGTCTCATACTTTTTAGAATGGCGAAGAAGTTTTTTCAACTTAAGAACAGCTTCTACAAAACCGTCTTGACACAAAGGTACGGCTTTTAGAGAAAATCTGAAAAGAGCAGTTACGTAGTAATTACAGTTAAATTCATTGGTCCGTTAACTTGGTTGCACTATTCCTCCATTTTAAAGAAAGACAAGCTTTGAGGTATTTTCTTAGTGTCTTACTTTTTATCTATTTTAACAAGATGACATTTTTTTATTTTTTGTCTATAAATATGGATCGTGTGGCAGGATTATTAATATTTTATTTTGTTCATTAATATCTTACAATAATATAGTAATTTTAATGTTTTATTGTCGCTCTTATTAATCTTATGAGTCGGTGCAGGTTAATATTTGTACAGCACACGACTACGTTAGATTTATGTTCATAAACCGAGTGACACTGGGCACATATGATCGAGTTTTATTAAAAAAAAAAAAATATAAGATTATTTCTCTTCTCTACTACAGGGTTAAATGTAATTAACGCAAGACTTCTTGCTGGCAGCATGTCTACATCAATGCCAATAACATTTGTTCTACGACTTTTGAAGAAGTAGTTTTAAAATTTTAATATTCCCATACAAAATTAATATATTGCCTCTGAACTATCATTTAGTCTGCGTGCTCCCGCGCGTCATTCTTACAAGATACAGAGTAATAAATAACAGAGGGTGCAAACATTTTTTGTTTTTATTTTTTTGTGCTATTTATCTAGATTCGTAAAAAGTCGTAGAACAAATGTTGTTGGTATTGATGTAGACATGCTGCCTGCAAGAAGTCTTGCGTTAATTACATTTAACCCTGTATATTCAATACCGACTGTAAATTCTTATGAAAAGTTAAAAATCGTAAATATTGCTATCAAAAGAAGTCCATGGAGATTCTGCAAGTTAATTACCGTCAGCTCCAGCAGCAGCATGGAATCCAGAAGACGTCCGCTACTGTACATACACTTCCCCCAAAGAGCGTCGTAGGGCACGGTCACGAGCAGCTTCCAACCAGCGGCATGCCGCATGTAAGTTAATCTGTA
The DNA here is from genome assembly GCA_001625245.1 of Calycopis cecrops. Classification (NCBI taxonomy): domain Eukaryota; kingdom Metazoa; phylum Arthropoda; class Insecta; order Lepidoptera; family Lycaenidae; genus Calycopis; species Calycopis cecrops. Next base: position 521,445 of record LUGF01035535.1, read on the forward strand.
AAACATTTTGTTAATTAGCAATTGTATCTGTTGTAGTGAATCGGTTTCGTGGCTTCACTAAATGGCCCCAATGGAAGACCAGTGCTGGTGAAAATCGGCAAATACTGAGTTGGGACCAGTTTATGATAATTTAATCTGATTAGGTAGTAAGAGGTCTGCTGGAAGAGATTCCTGTATGGAATAAGCTGTACCTTTGTACTTGACTTGTAGTATATCTCTGTTTAGCATATAAGTTTGTTTCCATGTACATAAATTGTTAAATAAATAAATAAATAAATAAGATAAATGTATATTTATATTTCACAAATAAACTATTCTTTCTTTCTTTCAATTAATTTATGTTTAATACAAATACAATATTATATTACCAAGGGTATAAACTTCTCTACATTCAAAATTACCCACTGAATACATTTTTTTTTTTATGATATAGGGGGGCAAACGAGCAGCCGGAGCCATTTTCATGACTACCGACGCCCACAAACATCCGCATAGAGGCTATACAGATGCGCTGCCCTCCTTTCTCCTCCCACCTCCATGGACCATCCATGCATAATATGACATTAAAATTGTAATGTGTTTTTTTCCTGAAAGTTGTAATTGATTTCTGGCAAACATGACCTAGCAATACTGGGCAAACAAGAGTAGGTATGTTTGCTCTTCCTATTTTTGAAATTCACTTTTCGGGAGAACTCCGGTCTACGAAAGCAAAAGTGCTTTGTTATTGTGTGATGTGATCAAGGTACATTTTTTCTCATTACATTTTGAACATCGATCATTATGATCACACTAATTTAAACGGAACATAAACTAAAGAATGTTAGCTACGATGGAGTTGTAACTTTAATGCATTTTGTGCTACAAAGGATCCAAACAAGAAACCTATGTCGTGTAGCAAACCAATGTAGCTTTATTGGAAGTCTCTTCGCTTCTACAGAATAAATTCATAAATTTAGGTAAGAAAAAAATGAGCATTTTGGTGACCTAGATTGGAAATGATGTACCCTTTTTTCTGAAACGCAGCGCAACGAAAATACGTGCGCTACCCAGGAGCCCGGGTGGCTCAACCGAGTACAGTGTCGGGCTTGGAAATTGGGTTGCCCTTACCAACTAAACCCCTGCGAGTGCCTTTAACCGCTATAATTGGAGGTGAAAAGTCCAGACTTCTCCTCCTTGGGAACTGTCCGGCTGCCTTTGAACAGTCCCTACTACAACGTCGGAACCGTGCAATGGGGTCAGGTTCCCATCCTGACCCGTGGTCATTCAACAAAATTATAGGTACGCCAGTTCCTTCATTCTCAGCAATGAATTGAATAAGCCTTAAAGGGATGTTTTCCAAATTCAGAAAGAGCTCTGTACCCTCTGTACAAACATGTCTAAAGTCTAGTTGTTAGGGCATTGTTTTTTTTTTTTTTTTTTTTATGATATAGAAGGGCAAACGAGCAGCCGGAGCCATTTTCATGACTACCGACGCCCACAAAGATCCGCGTAGAGGCTATGCAGATGCGCTGCCCTCCTTTCTCCTCCCACCTCCATGGGCCACCGGCTACTTACACACCGCACGAAACGCGACAGCACAGCTGTCACTTTACGCCAGTCTCGTGTAAGCGAGAGGTACCTCCCCGGTAGTGCCGGCCCAATTCGACTTCATGCAAGCATGCAGTGTGGTACTACCTCTTACCAAATTGTTCTACTACTAATCACATGTTACCCATTGAACTATATTACTAACGTATAACAACTCACTGTATGCTTCACTTCTTTTACTGCATGTAGTTTTTATAATTTTTATGTCTAAGAACACTTCAAATGTATTTACACGAAATTTTATTTTACATAGATTACAAGATATAAGATTACATTATGAAACTCTTTTTTATGGTATATTTCCCTCCCCCCTCTCCCCATGGGCTGCTAGACACTTACACACCGCACAAAACCCATCGGCACTTCTTATAAAATGTCACTAGCAAAATCATTAAAAGCGTAGCTAGTTTCTGCATACACACAAAAAAAATGTCCTATTATAATCATATTATTATAATCTGACACGGGTGTTGTTATAGTAGTTTATGCAACTGTCATATAATGAAGGGTATTAAAACACGAGTGGATTTTTTGAAACGAGCGAAAGCGAGTTTCAAAATAGTTAACAAGTGTTTTAATACCCGTGTTATATGCAGTTGCATACACTACTTTATCTTCACTAATAATAACAATAATAATAAGTTATTTATTTCTTTGAGCAAAACTTAAATGCCGAGTACAATGTTAGGAGAAAACCCTTTAAATAAATACCTGTAGTGGGATTCTCCGCTCTTCCACAGGACACAAATACTTGATTAAGTTATGGTACAAACATTAAGATTATCTTAATAACACTTGTCCACACCGGTATTAACAC
>LUGF01035535.1:535534-550438 GCA_001625245.1 Calycopis cecrops
GTCCCAGATATTAAGGGCACAGGAACATGCTAATTTATATTATCTTTTTAATTTAGGTAATTAACTTATTGTCCCTTTGGGAATCGCCGTCTCATGATATTTTTCCTCGTGAATATATTCACGCAATATTAAGTTGGGCAAACGGTAAAATCCCGGATAAGATCCCGGACGGAATAGGGCCTAGGTTAAAAGTGTCCGTAAACACAGAAACACGCCAACATTTTACGCCATTGACATACACAACACATTTTACGCTATTGCATATAGTTTCCTGCATCGCCAAGTATTTAACGTAATCTATGCCTATTGACTTTTATTCTTGTTGTCACGTATCTCTCGTGTTTTTACAGATGAATTCGCATCCAACACAGCACTTTTCATTTAAGCCCTAACAAAAACGTAAATGGAATTTTATTCAGATTCCCGCAACACTAATCTTTTTTGTTTTATCACATCCTTTTTTGACGATATGCGTCTAGAAATGAGTAGATTAGTAACGGATAAAATAGGAATAAAGGAAGTGTTTGAAAGTATAATTTTGACTTCCTACTAGATTTTCTAAAGATTCTTTTAGTTTGTCATAGTCATTGTGGTTCTTTGGCAGCAAATACGCTCAACAACTTCACAAGTCCACCGCCATAGAGAGGTAGTGTTGCTTGCATTGCACGTATATTGGGCTAGTACGACAAGGATTTAGATCTCGCTCATACGATTTGGTGCGCTTAGGGAGATTTTGGAATCACAGGCCTAATTCAACATTAAGCTTCATCAACATTGTAAAAAACTTAAATCATCATCATCACGTGACGAATGAAACACATAATTGAAGTAGTCGCAGAGTGTTTTTTTGCAGTATAAGAGGGCAAACTAGAAGAAATTTCATGACTACCCATAGACATACGCATATTCGCAGATGCGTTGCCCTCCTTCCTCCCCCTCCGCCCTCCATAGGCCAACGGCTACTTACAGACCACAAGAAACGATATAGCACAACTGTCACTTCACGCTGGTATTATAAAAGCGAGTGGTATCTCACCGGTCGTGCCCGTCCAACTCCGCTGCATGTTTGCGTGCAGCCGAATTGGTTGACTCAGCGTTCTTTCAGGAATACATTAGGCTTAAAATAATAAAGAATTAGGCTTTCATGGGTTGTATTGGAGAAATGAAAAAGCATTTAAGGAGCTACCGAAAAAGCCCCGTTCGTGCTTGCCACAATGTGTTTTACATTGCGCCTGCGGAATTTACAAAACTGAAATTCTAATACCTCGGTAAGATTTAATAAAACGAGATTTTTATAAAAGTTCGATTCAACAAAAAAAAAAAAAAGTAATTCGTTGTAACCTGTACCTATATTTAAAAAGAAAACCTCCAATTATATTATACTTGAGAACGACTGTACCTATTTTCATAATGATTTTATTTTTGAATTTGTTGTGACAGGGCTAAGGTTTCTATGTGACTGCCGGTTTGTGGACTATCAAAAAGCCATCGATTCGATTGTGACATGGGCATTTCGCCAGTTATTACAACGGTGCTAAATCGACTTTGATAGCAAATCAAAGTATTGAAGTGTTTGTATAAGACAGACAGAACTCAAAATCAATCCAGTTGCAGAAGGATTGTAAGACGTAATTTCTCCTAAACTGTTCACTGCCGCACTGGAAGTTAGCAGAAGCAGCAAGAAGCTTCTGGACTGGAAAGTACTCGGCATCAATATCAATGGCGAGTATATATTTGCTAAGGATATCATGACAAGATCGCTAGAAGACTAAAGCTAAATGCTCGGAGATCCCGATAGTTTCCCAATAGGTGAGTCTTAAAATAAACTTGGACAAGACAAAAGTCATTTCCATTGTTCATATTATGATACCTATACCAGTGTACTTGGAGAATTCTCTTTTAGTTTTTGTTGAAGTTATGTGTACCGGGCACAAACTGTTCAGGAAACTGTAAATTCAACTTTCAGAAAGAGCTCTCCGAATTCAACTCAGGTTCAACGCTGCCCGAAATACAGGAGTGCCTTAAGTCGATAGTCTTCGACCAGTATGTGTTTTACCAGTAATGCCATATGATAGAATGCCATCTTAAATAAGACTCTGACTCTAAGTCACTCAGCGAGCCATGGAAAGAGCTATGCTTGGTATTTCTCTGCAAAATATGATCCGTGATTCGGAGATCCGTAACCAAACTAGGTTAACCAACATAGCTCTAAGAGTCAGTAAGTTTTAATGTCAATGGACAGATCACATTGCTCGACAAAAAATACTAGGTAAATCGTTTAAAAGGGTTGGCCAATTTCACTTTTAAAGCAAAGTTACGAATTAAACAATTCGATCACATAACATCACACGTTACTATGACAACATATTTACCGAGAATGACAGGACAGCATCTGTTGGGTTCGCAAGTACAATATATTTAATAACATTACAGGTAAACAACATAATTTATAGCGATACAATTCATCAGATATTTCAGAACCTTCTATAAAATGTTGAGTTACATGTAAGAAAGTTGTTAAGCAATAAAAAAACCCTCACATATTTTATGTATTATTATTTTTATTTTGGTAGTTATGGAATTTCACATCATTGTAAAAGCACAAGTACCTACCTAATCTCAAAATCTAATTTTCTTAATAATATTATTGAACGTCATACTTTATTAAGGTTCCGTAGCCAAATGGCATAAAAACGGAACCCTTATAGATTCGTCATGTCTGTTTGTCTGTCCGTACATTCGTCCGTCCGCGATATACCATTATTAGTTTTTAAGAAATGATACATTTTCAAAAAACGCAAGTACAAATTTGTCATTCATACAAATACTATGAAAAACCAAGTTATTTTATTTTCTGATAAAAAATATCGCAGAGACACCTATACCTTTTGTTGGCACGTATCTCACGTTGGCACGGAACCCTTGGTGTGCGAATCCGACTCGCACTTGGCCGATTTTTTATTGACTCGCGGCCAAATATACTCCTTGCTACTGGACGTAAAATGAATAGAAAATATTCTATATATTATAGAAAGTAAACAAAATTCACAGAAAATATTACTCGAGCAGAAAATATTGCTAGCAGAATATACGGCGACTTCGTGCTCTATAGCTTTTGTCACAGAATTCAGCCTTACACAATATTTTACTAAATACTTACAGAAAGCCTCCAGCTTAAGCCGTATTTCATCGGATTAGGACCGTCACCATTCGCAACTGCCAAAGCTACGGTCATTAATATTAATCGAAATAAAATGTTACAGGACAATAAAATAAACCTTTCTAAAATCAATCGCAATTTCGATGGAAGTTGCTCTGAGATTTTTTCTGATTTAATTTTCCAACGACATCAACTTCTCACATTTTATAATTTATATATGTATATGTATAATATAGGCAAATTATGGACTATAATAACGCACGCATATTGAAATATACACATATTCATGTCCGTTCTGTAATCGTTTATTTAAAATATATTTTGAATTCCGGGTTCGGTTGCGAGTTACGTCGTCAGTTGTATTGTAGGCCTCATTGTCTTTAGTAACCGAACAAGGGAACCTTAAATGAATATTCCAATCTCAAATATTTATGTATGAAATATAAAAATATATGAAAAATCATATGATTTTAAATTTCAAAATTACATTAATGTATGTGCCTCAAATTAATGTCTCATGCTTTGTGGAATGATGTCGACATATTTTCAAATCAAGAACGACTTTTGCAAAACTATCTTGCGAAAAAGGTAAGGCTTTCTAAAGAAAGCCTTAAAAGAGTAGTTACATAGCAATCACAGTTAAATTCATTGGTTCGTTAACTTCAGCCAAGTTAATTCCTCCATTTTAAGGAAAGACAAGCTTTGAGGTATTCCCTTAGTGAGGTATTTTTACCAAATTTTAATAGGAGTCATTCTTTGTTATTCTCTTTTCTTCTTTATAAGCTGCCAGATAAATATTTATACTCTTATTGTTCTTATTATATTTTATACTCTATAATGTCATTATTTTAATGTTTTTATTGAAGATCTTTTTTCCGCTCGAGATCGAGTTCAGTAACCGACATAGTTCTTAAAATAAGCTAGCTGAAGCAGTGATGTGGAAATAAGGAGAGCAGATTGCTTGCAAAAACGTCAACCGTTGAGGAAGAATGTTTCTTGATTGGCCGTGCAGAATGGAAAGCGTAGAGTAGGTCGGCACGGGACTGATGACCTGGTTAAAGTTGCGGCGTACCGCTGTATGCAAGAAGCTTGTGACTGCCCTGTGGCCCATTTTGGAGAGGTCTATGTCCAGCAGAGGTCATCTTCTGGCTGTTAAAGATGATGATGATAATGAATCATTGAACCTGAGTGAGTTGGTCGATTTTTTAATCATGTATATGAATGAAAGGTTGTCGAAAAAATGTATGGACCACAACTCACAACTCCACGCTCACCATCTCGATGTTCATAAATCCATAACAGTTTTGTAGGGTTCTACAAAAAAATGTCATACCTTTTTCTTCAAAGCCGGCAACATGTCCAAGCCACCTAGTTTTGAGGACATCATTAAAAGAACAAAAACATCGTCCACTAGTAAAATATATAATATTTTCTACAAAATTTTTCTTCGTTTATAAATATAAAGAAAAAAGAAAAACATCTAAATATTGTAAATTAAGTAGGCGTAAAATAAATGTAGCAGCTTTAATCATTAGATACGCCCACAGCCGTTTTAGCTTAATGTTTCTAATTGGAATCGTTGGAAATTTTGTCTTCTTTTTCTGTACTGTACTAGAAAGAAAATAATGCTTTTAAATATATATAATATATAGCAATGTACTCGTGAGGGGTAGAAGGAGTATCTCATTCCACGTTGCTAGTGCATAGTGAGAAAAAACAAAAAAAAATGGATGTGAGCCCATACGCTCCTTAATATACGCCCCTTAGTAGGACTTAGCGCTCATACGCCCTCTGAAATAAAAAGGGTACCCATGCTCCCCTTAGGGTTATACTACTAGGTATATGTATACTAATGTTGACAAAAGTACAGTCAGCCTAATTTTTTGCTAGATTCTTAGATTTATTATATTAGGTCTTAAAGTTAGTAGTTAAAATTTATTTTGCGAAAAGCGAAGAGTACGGCTGCGTTGCGTCCGGGAAGGCTGTGTTTAAAGCGAGCGGTGCGGGCGGCATGCGGGTGTTCATAACGCCAGGTGGCCATGCACTTAAGCATCTTAAGCGTCTAAAGCGTCTAACGCGTCTTGGATGATTTGCATGACCAGCGCCCGCGCCGCCGCGCCCGCATTAGACGCTGCCTCCGAGGACGCCGCCGCAGCCGACGTAAAACCGTGAGGACAAAAATTATCGAAAAATCGAATGTGTTATTGATTCTGAAATAAACCTGAAAATTTGGCCGGTGACCAAAAAGTAACCCTCGGACGACCGGCGGCGGAATTTCAAATGTATGTGTGTGTTACGTATAACACGTATAACCTACACGAACTCGTAATATTTTTCCTGTCTAAAACAATGATATTATAAAAATATATAAGATCATTGGTCTAACGCCATTAAAGAAGTTTTCAATAATTGAAATAACTACTTATATATTTCCTACAAATAAGAAAAAGGCATACATAATATATCATTACTGTCCAGATCAGGGAATACATTTACTTTATATTATTACTCATATACATAGACAAAGGTGGATGGAACAATGTGAGGATATTATTATTGGAACATTCACCTAGAATTGTCAATCCCGGATACTGGATTTAGATCACGAATTTGTGATATCAGCAATAACGTACCATAAGTATTTTTAAGCTAATCGTATGGCTATGGGCAACCATATACCATACCATACATACCAACCATCTATAAAAAGAAAATAACCTACTAGTTTTGCTAATATTAGAAATATGAAAGTCTATAATAATTATTTCACGCAAAAACTTCAAAATTTAATTGGAACGATATTCGTAATGTGAAAAAATGGTAATGGTTCCCAATTTTTCAATTTTTCGCTTTCAAGTTAGCAATTTTTCGCAGGTGAATTTACCATCTCTCTAATGATTTCCTTGCTGCTTCATGCAGTTTTTAATAGCCTGCACTCTTTTCTTTTTGATTTGAAGTTTCAGTTCTTTTTAGGTCGGGCTAGCGCTGAATCGGGAATAGAGTAGGTACCAAAAAAAATATTTCAAATCCTTTTTTGTATAAAATATTTAGATTGTGATTTTTAAATTATACTCAATACCTATAAGAAGTGCTAAGGAGGAGGGTTCTATCGTCAAAGGTGTCAAGATGGAAAAGTTAACGACTGAATTTCGATGTCGAATGTTTAATGTCTCGAAAGACTTCCCATATTAAGTTAATTATATATTTAAGACGTTTTTTATTGAAATAGATTAAGAGAATAGAGGTGGATCATGGAATCCATAAGAAAATATCTCGAAAAGCATTCAGATCTCCATAATATACTATACGGTGGTGACAGGCAACTTTAACGGGAAGCTCGGTATAACTGGTGGGGATGAGCTGAGGGGATATTATAAGGGATCCCAGGGACCAGCGGATGGCTGATTTGTAGAGAAGGAAGGTTTAAATATGATGTAATTCGTTTTCAAGAAAAAGCTCATCGGAGTTGGATTAGCCCAGATGGGACGAAAAGAAGTGAGATTGACTTTGTTTTGTCTGACACAGGCTATAGGCTGCACAAAACGGGCAGTGGCTACTTGATTATAAGAGTCACATTGAATATCAAGACAAGGCTTAAACGGTCAAGACTTATAAAGGCCACGCTCCGACCAACAGTACCATACCAAAATCCCGAAAACTTTCAGTTTGAACTACAAAATCAATTTGAACGCCTCGCAGAACACGAATCAATGGCCGATTTTAGCAAGAAGGCCGGGTTTGTGTAAAAAAGAAACGGAAAAATCTGAGACTCTACTTTCAAACTCACGAACGAGATGAAATGTGTCTGCAAGCTTCGGTTTAAATCCGAAAATACAGCTAAACAGATGATTCTCTAAAGCGTTGCGGAGAGATATGCTCGCACTTAATACCAAATGTATTAAAGAAACTATTCGTTCGTAATTTCTTTGGTAGCTGAAATCTAATCACAACAGGGACAAATAAATTTTGATTGTAAAAGCCTAATCCATCAAATAGTGATTGATATCCCTCTATATCAACCAGTCGAACTGACAGTGAGCTAGTGGTGTTTGTTCCGGACCCTTATCGTCAGCGTGACACATACACATTCTTTTTGTGAGGCAGATATCTATGACCATTACTTAGGTCTTAGTCGAACAGTAGAACTTGGCTTGAAGAAACCCTGTTAATTTTTTTGTATAAAAAATACCTATATATACGTATTCCTATGTAAACGAGTTGCTCTATTTCTTATTTTTGTCAGTTTAACTAATAGCCTAGTTTGCCATAAGTTACGTTGTATAAAATTTAAATATTATTCGCATATAGGCTCCAATTTAAAGTGCGATAAATGCTCATGAAAGTAGATATTTTGCCTTCAGAAAAAATAATTTCATTGATAAAAATTGTTAAAATGAAGCGTAGGAAATTATAAAGAATTTCACAACATTCTCCAAAAACTACGAGAGTGGAATACAGAAATGTTGCGTGTATGAAATTTCAGATTTATAATTTTTCCATTTTTGGGATCATTGAACATTTGATTTGTTTTCTGGTCTCCAGAAAACGATAGTTTTTTACACCAATTACCACAACATTCATCACAGTTATACTTTAATTATTTGATAATGCAACTATTAATTAATACTTATAATGTAAATCAACTCTTTTATTGGTTACTGTTATGTTTTAACAAATGAATGGAAAAACAATGATTATGAGGTCCTATAAATGTTTCCACAAAGAAATATAGCCGCAAATTATATATATAAAATATCAAACATACCTTAGATCTCACGTATAAAATTATTCTACACAAGCCCGTTTAAAATGTTACAGCGACGTACTCAGTCCTTTTGATGCCTTTGTCTAAAATTATGCGCATTTTTGCTGACGTTTTACGGAGATTAGCTAATTGTATATTACTGGACCGAGTGACAGGATAATGGATGACACCATTAGCAACTTAGCATCTAGAATTTGTTATAACATACAAGATATTGTTCTGTAATTTGCGGAACATCACCAAAAAAAAACAGGGATCACACCTCGGAGGGGTGGTATTACAACCAAATTGACTAATTTATAAAATCTAACTATTATATAATGATATAATAATTTTAACTATTAAATATGATGATATTAATTTGATGTAGGTATTATTTATTATTTATACCAAATGGATGTTATATACTTATATTAAAATGCCTATTCATTGTAATAAATATTACAGCATATTTTAACTCATTATAGTTTATCTAAATATTTGACTGTCCTAAAGTTTCAATTACTTCTTAGACGGTATGTCCCTCAGTGACCATGTCGGTGGTCTTGTTTATAACATTTTGGATTAAACCTTACAGGTGTACCTTTCTTACAACTTCCGGCACGTGCCATGCCAAATTCTTGGCGTAGTGTGAATAACTTCGCAGATATCCGCCATATGTGCGAAGCTCTTTCCTAGCTAATGGTACCTATTTCGGTATATTGTTATTGTCTGGCCAATGCTAGCATAAGTTGGTGGTAATGTAAATAGGGTGTTGTGTCTTTTAGCATTATATGCATTACTTTTAGCATAACGAAATATCCTCCTTGGTGCTAACATAATTCCCATTTTTGACCATTTGTTTTCTATTCCTTAAGTAGTCTTCTACATTGTAAATATGTGGTAGTGTAAATTTAGACTGAATGCAGTCCAAAGTAACACTCTATAAGGTGGAGTTATTGTAGTCAGTATGTCCATTAACCATGTAGCGGTAAATATGGCCGTTTGACCCTAACATATAATAAAGTAATATTTGTACGCTATTGGGTAAATATTGTACCCATGAGATTGGCCAGGCATCGTTAATAACTTTTATTTGCTATCTGTTTTGTTTACAAGCACTAATCAATTTTATGAAGTTGTATATGTATATATATCTGAAAAAACGAAAGTTTCGCGACAGCAAGAAATGGTATTATAATCTTTAATGTGACAAAAAACTTTAATATGTAGTCATAAAGTAAAAAAAATAGTAAGAGGTAGTGCCACACTGCATGCTTGCACTCAGCCGAATCGGGCCGGCACGACCGGGGAGGTACCTCTCGCTTACAAGAGACCGGCGTAAAGTGACAGCTGTGCTGTAGCGTTTCGTGCGGTGCTTAAATAACCGGTGGCCCATGGAGGTGGAAGGAAAAAGGAGAGCAGCGCATCTGTATAGCCTCGACGCAGATGTCTATGGGCGTTGGTGGTCATGGAAATGGCTCCGACTGCTCGTTTGTTCGCCTATACCATAAAAAAAATATATACTTGCTATTTGTATAGAAACGTATATAGACCTGACCAAAAGTTTTTTGTGCATCTCTTAAGAAACAAAGAAAGCTTTACAGACCCGAGTGCAGTTAGTAACGAGGATAACTTTATTCAAAAAACCAGTTCTAAACTTTTGTACATTTGAACATTTTCATCAAGTAACTACCTACAAAATAAACAATCTATGTTTCAGTATTATTCGGAGAAATGCATTTTTACTTTAATACATCTTTATCCCGGTCTGTATCCTCATAAAGTATACAATTTTACTAAGCGGGTAGAAAATACTAATGTACTAAGTCGGTCGCCAGCGAAACGTATACGCTAATGTAACTGAAGTTTTTAAATTTCAATTGATAGTCGTTTGTCGACTTAATCAACCATGACATGAAAATACAAAGAATGATCGAAGGAGCACAAACACAATGAAATTGCGATCTACTACAGTTCTGAAGGCAACCTCCCCTCTCCATCATCAGATCAGTTCCATGTCATAAATATTTTGCATTGTTACACGTTTGTTTTTATAGTCAAGAGCTACAAACACTCGATCTTATTATATAATCTCTATAAGTAACTTATATATAAAATTCTAGTGCCACAATGTTAGTTACCATTCTCCGCCGAAACGCCTGGACCGATTCTTATGAAATATTGTGTGTATATCGGGTAGGTATGAGAATCGGCCAACATACATTTCAAAAGTCTCGATATTTCAACGGGATCGAAACTTACACGGGTGAAACCGCTGAGCGCAGCTAGTATGATATAAAAATCTTGGCGACGATCGCTCAATCGTATTTACTTACGAGGAGAAGTAAAAATATTTTTTCACAGCATATATAAAAGGTATCCTCTTATTATCTTCAATATCGTAATAGGAATATTTTGTGATAAAAAAGGATAACATAATGAATTGCTGTCATAAAGTGTTATGGCCGAAACAATCAAAATCGCCAGTTCAAAAAAATTGTTGGCGAATATAGAGACAATTGAGAAGAGCTATCCATCACAGCCGCTAATCCCAGCCACTCACGCCCTCTACTGCCCTTCTATGACGAACCGGCTTTTATCTCAGCTTAAAATGAAGCGGTAGCTTACTTTGCAGTTTTATCTGTAGCTTACCAGCTGTCATTTTTGTCCATACCTATTTCGTATTTTTATGTTTCATAGAGAAATTTACTGATAAGTACATACACACTCGTATTAATAAACATAGGTTAACTTAATCCAAGCATTAACCTGGTATTAAGCTGATATTTGTCAAATTCCTTATTAATAAATACATAAAATGTATGGAATTTGACAGATGTCAGTTTAATACTAGATTAATAAATAAATAAATAATAAAATAACTGTGGACTTTTACACACCACGTTAGCCTAGCCCCGTGCTAAGTACCGTAAGGACTTGTGTTACGGGTACTAGACAACGGAATATATTTAATATGTTTTTACTTTTTATAAATTTAAGAAATTTTATATATTTAAGATTTTTATTATAGAAATACATATAATACATAGATAAACATCCATGACCTAGGCGGGATTCGAACCCGCGACCCCTGGCGCAACATGCTCCGCTTATCCGAGCCCTGTACCACTGCGCCAGCCGGTCGTCGGTATGCTTGGATAAAGTTAATCAATGTTTATTAAGGAGGCCTATAATATGATTAAGCGGAGTAGTAGTAAAATTTTATGAACATAGCTATTTATAGTACATGGGAACATCGGAATTGTTTAGTGTTCTACCGAAGCGTATTAACACCCGCAGATGGCGATGCGCTAATGTCACTTTATGACAGTTAGTACCATGCCACACGATGCGGTGCGGCGCCGCACCGCAGGTCATCTCGCCGGACTACCGACCACACGGTGAGTGCGGCGCCGCAACGTTTTGCGGCACCGTAGCAGCGACGGAGCTTCAGCACGGCATTCTGACGACAGTCTGTATTAAAAAATGGATCGGGAAAGACGTGTGTTGCTGCTATTATTACTTCGCCACCGACGCAACCGACTACGTACGACGCCGCAATACAAACACCCCTCCCCGCCTCGTCTCGATTCCGACGCGCGTGCGGTGCAGCGCCGGAGCGCACCGGACGGCGCCGTGTGCCATACCATACATTTTTATAAGTAGGAAACCGGAGCGGCACCGGTCAGGCGCCGCACCGCCGCCGCACCGCATCGTGTGGCATGGCTCTAACCTACACTGTAGCGACACAGAAACCGCACGAAACGCGAGAACATGGCTATCTCTTTTAAGGCGATATCAAGTGAGCGAGAAGAACCTCCCCGGTCGTGTTGTTAGTTAGATATTCTTTTAGTTAGAGTTTATTAATCAAATTCTACTTGCGTTTGTTATACCCGGGTACCCTAATTATAAACAATAATATTATAATGTGAAAGTATGACGTAATGAAACTTGTAACCTTACCTCCTTCTGATTCATGCGTTTGGGTAATATATCTATAATTTTTTATCGAATCATGCCAAAGAATTTAAACAGAGTGGGAGATTTTTTTTATAGTGTAAGGGGGAAAAGTAGTCGAAACCATTTACATGACTACCAATACCCTAGACATCCGCATAGTCTATACAGATGCACTGACCACCTTTCTCCTCCTACCTCCAATGGCCCCCGGCTACTTACACCGCACGAAACGCGACAGCACAGCTGTCACTTTACGCCGGTTCGTGTAATTTTATCAAGCGACGAATAGTACATATTATGTATGTAGCAAGAGTCGGGTCATTAAACTCAAGACCAAGTTTCAAGCTCTACAAAGATGGGCTGAAACCGTGCCTGTCTACTTATATAAACGACGGCTAGTTTAGATACCGATCTCAGGACAGGGCTAGGGTTGAACCGGTGGTAGACTAAATTTTTGACGTTCAAAAAGCAATTTTTCAAATTCTATTTTGAATAAAAATATTTTGATTTTGATTTTGATTTTGATCGTATTTTGGGCGAGAGTCGCAAGTAAATTTATGTGTGCCCTATATTATCGTGTAACGGATGGGGTCTAGGATGTATTTACGGCGATTTCTGTGGTAAAAGACTGATTAGGCCTCTGTCCTTCAATATTATACCTAATTTTATGTCTAAATAATTATATTACAAGCGTAAGTTCTGTTAAAGATTTATTTATAGTATAAGGGGGCAAATGAGCATTTTCATGACTACTACCGACGTCCATAGACATCCGCATATCCCTCCTTCCTTCTCCCACCTTCATGGGCCACCGGCTACTTACACACTGCACGAAACGCGACAGCACATCTGTCCCTTAACGCCGGTTTCGTGTTAGCGAAAGGTGTCTCAACGGTAGTGCCGACCCAATTCAGCTGCGTCCACGTATGCAGCGTGGCACTACCGCTTACTAATTTACACTAAACTATAGTACATGTGGAATTGTTTGTCCTATATAAGAGAGTCCACAGTCACAAACAAGTTTGTTATAAATCTACGTGTACTTTTAATAACTTATGGCAACTGGACTTCAGATGAGACCCTCAGTGGTGAGGGTCACCCTCTGAGGTGACAACGTCAGTCCACACGTGACCATCGTTGATATGTAAAGCCATCTTGTAAAGCTTCTAAAACGCCGGAATTGTAAAATACTAGCGCGACAAAATCCGTTAAAATAGTTTTATTAAAATGAGAAACTGGTATTTACAAGGATAATAATTATTACATTCCAACGACACTCGGGAAAAGTGCCATTGAGATTAAAAGTCTCGACGGCTACAGACTGTTTTAGATATTATTGAAGCGATCACTTTACCCTCTTATAAATAGAAAAATTAAGCAATCACATGTCAATACTATTAGAATAGAAACTGGTATTTGCAAGGATAATATTTACATTCCAGGGATACTTAGGAAAATTTTACGTTAAGATCAAAAGCCGTAACCACGAAGGACTGTTTTAGATTATATGTAAACGATCCGGTTACTCCTTTGTAACGTTACTAAATTTATAAACGTTCCCCTTTTCCTTTATCTAAATTTAATTGCTCTTTCCGAATTTGATACACTTCCCTTTAAGGCTTATTCAATTCATTGCAGGCAATTAAGAAGCTGACGTTTAATTTTGGTGAGTGCTCTTCGAGATCTAAAACAAAATATGCAGATAATTTAAGAAAAGATTTGGTAAATAAATAAAATTATACAGTCGCTTTACTGTTCAAAAATAAACTCTATTTAAGACAAAAAAAATATTTTAACAATATAAATGGGAAAGTTGGTATGTATTTTTAAATAGGAGGCCGAATGAGTAGCCGAAGCCATCACGATTATCGACGCCCATAGACATCCGCGTTGCCTTCTTTCCTTTCCCTACCTTCTTTCCTTTCCATGGTCTACCGGATATTTAAAAATTGCATGTAACACAGCAGCTGTCACTTTACACCGGTGTCAACGAGTGGTACCTTCCCGATCGTGCCAGTCCAATTTGTTTGCAATGCAGCGTGGCATTACTTCATACTTAAAATGTTTCTTCGTTTTATTATTGAAGGGTGTAGTGGAAATTTTGCACATGATAAACACATAGATATGCCTGCAATAACATAACAATACTTTTATCCCCCATGAGAAATTGGGTCCTTGGATTTTACAGGGACTGAGCAATTTTTTATTTATTAAAATTTCTCAGATTTCAAAGCACTTAAAGCATTAGCTTTTTATATCGATTGTCGCCAATGTCGACGGTCCTAATCCGACGAAATACGGCTTAGCCTAGAGACTTTCCGTAAGTATTAAGTTAAATATTGTATCATGTGATAAAAGCTATCGAGCATAAAGTAGTCGTGTATTTTTCTATTTTCTGCGAGTCTATAATGAAACTTTCAACATCATAATCCTTTTCGTTCTTTAGGTATAAACTTCAGCCAAGAATCGGGATACACAATTTTTTTCATAATTCCATTATGAGATTATGACTTAGCGAAAAAGAGACTAGCTCAGAACTATAGACGTATTATTTGGATAAAAATTTGAATGCTGGTTACAAATTGATATTTTTTTCATAATCGTACAAAAGTTCTACCTTCCATAATCATTTGATAACTGATTAATTAATTGTTAGTATTAAGTTGATTAATTACTTAATTACTTAATCAACTACTAACGTATAACTAACTACGTATCAACTTAATTAAATATTAACTATAACAACAACAACAACAACACATGTCCAGTGTCCACGCACGTTCCCTAAAGGCCAGAGAGTCCAATGTCACATGAGTAAGTAAACGAACGTCTCTTTACTCTGTGCTAATGTGCCGTCAAATCTAACAGACTCAAATAATTTAACGTTCTTACTATTTGAGGGTTGTCCTTGATTTCTCTAAGATTCCTCATGGAATTCTGCCTTGTTCATCTCTGATCATCTATATAAATTTTTTTTTTTAATAGCAGCGTTTTACCTGAAATAAAACGTTTATTAATTTACTTACCTTATTCGAAG
>LUGF01035559.1:0-15433 GCA_001625245.1 Calycopis cecrops
TAAGTGCAATAATATAATCTTCCAATATTGTCATATCTGATCTGTGTGAGGTTTTTCCACGTCACTGCAACATTTAGCAAAAGTTAGCGAAGTGAGTTGGCACGATCGCGTACGACGTCATCCACGTAGATCAAGGTGACAGTACATGTCAATGTGAAGTATTTTAAAGCGATTGACTTTGTGAACTGGTATAGCCATATAGCGTAGACAGAGTAAAGAACCTCTGTCTACGCCATATAGGTTACATATACTTATATAGCACTAGCTTCCGCCCGCGGCTTCGCCCGCGTGGATTACGGACTTAAAAAATCCCTATAAATTTTAACTTATTATGTTATTCGGATATGAAAGTTATATTACAGTAAAGTTTCATGAAAATCCGTCCAGAAGTTTCGGAGAGTGGCCCGAACAAACGGACAAACAGACAAACAAAAAAATTAAAAATCATAGAAGTGTTCTGTTACTATTTTAAAATCGCCCCCAATTAGTTTTTCGTAAATATATTCAATGTACAGACACTAAAATTTTACTGTTTTATTATATGTATAGATTATATAGCGTGTAGAACATTGATACAACTATTCGGTATTATCATAAGAGAAGGTCATAAGCAAATGATTATGGTTAAATTGTAGATATAATGTATTTATCTTATTAATATTACAAATGCGAAAGTTTGTATGTTTGTTTGTTACTTCTTCACGCAAAAACTGCTGAATCGATTTTCATGAAATTTGGCACACACGTAGAGAGTAACTTGGATTAACATATAGGGTAAAAAGCTTCTATGGGATGCCATGGGATGATTTTCCACGGGATCGAAATTTACGCGGGTAAAACCGCGGGGCGCAGCTAGTATATTATAATATTAAAGCTAAAAATTTCATGTTTTAAGTTAGACGTAGTGCCTTGCTACATTGCTTTGCGACAGCTGTTGTACACAACAACGCTGTCGTTTCACGGGGTTCCTGAAATTCCGGTGGCCCTTTGGATTGGGAAGACACAAGGAGAGCAAAAAATATGCCACTGTAGGCAGGCGCTAGGGATCAAAACATTACTACTGCTCGTTTGCCCCTTTATCCTAGTAATATTATAAATGCGAAAGTTTGTATGTTTGTTTGTTGATTACTCCTTCACACAAAAACTATTAAACCGATTTTCATGAAATTTGGCACACACATAGAGGGTAACTTGGATTAGCACATATAATTTTTATCCCGAAAAAAATGCTCCTATGGGATGCTCTGGGATGATTTTCTATTTTCCATGGGATCGAAATTTACTGGGGTGAAATCGCGGGGCGCAACTAGTGCTATAATAAAACTTCATTTAAAGTTGTATCGCAGCATCTTAGTCATTACATATTTAGTAATTCAGTTTTAAACAGTACATTTAGCATTTGTAATAAGTAATAATAATTTGTACCATTGTCCAAATGTCATGGGAAATAATTAAAATAAGTACTTAAGGAAATAAAATCATACACATTGTTAATTTAAGTCGTTTTTGTGTGCACAGTTATTATATACTAGCTTCCGCCCGCGGCTTCACCCGCGTGGATTTTGAACTTTAAAAATGATTCGAAATTTTAAATTATTATGTTATTCTGGTATGAAAGCTATATTATTTACTGTAAAGTTTCATGAAAATCCGTTCAGTAGTTTTTGTGTGAAAGAGTAACAAACATTCTTACAAACTTTCGCATTTATAATATTAGTAGGATTTACCAGTTGCGACAAGTGCCCTATTACATATCAAATTATTGGCCTTCCTGAAGGATGGCCAACAGCCTCCACCCAAGCGCAAAATAGTCGATTTGCAGAAACGGCCCGAGCACTAAGCATTACTAGGTACATATCCCGGGCACATTACAGGCGACCAATGGAAGCCATGGAATTTTATTGGGATACTTGAATACCCTCCAACAACTGGATTTCGTAGAAGAAAATGGGCATTAGGTGTTCCCTGTGACAAAAAACAACCCACTGCTTATGGCTGCAGAATTGCTTTAAGGCTAAGGGTCAACTCACACCAAAAGCGCGGCGAAGGGCAGCGAAGCGGAGCGCAGTTTATGTGTCATATGAATTCCAACTTTATAATAATTACTATTCTACTTATTATCGCATGAGAAACTCGAACGAGACGCGCGGATTCCCGCGACTGCTCGAGAAGTAGCAGGAATGCTCCAGAAGTCGCGAGAATTCGATAATAAGTACTATAGTAATGAAAAAAGTCTTTTGGTGTGAGTTGATCCTAAGAAAGACTTTCAAATGCAAAAAAACAGTATTTCGATTCGTCTAGTCTTCAGAAGTTATCCCGTCGAAGAGATCTGGAGAAATCTTATAAATAATCGTATAAAACCAAACAATTAGTCCAACAATTAGCTCCAACTACCGTTTGGTTATTATAATTAAGAGTTTTATAAGTTATAACCAGTGCCCATAAACAACAGCAAAGATGCAGACATGCCAACCTCCTCAGTGAGCAATTTTTTTTTATGGTATGGGGGGGGCAAAACGAGCAGTCGGAGCCATTTTCATGACTACCGACGCCCACAGACATCCATATAGATACTACACAGATGCGCTGCCCTCCTTTCTCCTTCCACTTCTATAGGCCACCGGCTACTTACACACCGCACGAAACGCGACAACACAGCTGTCACTTCACACCGGTCTCGTGTAAGCGAGAGGTGCCCGGTCGTGCCGGCCCAATTCGGCTGCATGCAAGCATGCAGTATGGCACTATCTCTTACTTATACTCAAACACTGCATGAAAACATGTCTATCACATTTTAATTAAAAAAAAATAGGAGCAGACACAGCCATGTTCATGACCGACACCCATAGATTCGCATATCTATAGGTTACACAGATGCGTTGCTCTCCCTCCTCCCACCTACACCATCACCACCACCGCTTACGCACAGCACGAAACGCGACAGCATAGCTGTCACATTACGCCGGTATCTTTTTTTTTTTGATATAGGGGGCAAACGAGCAGGTGGTTAGTGACTACCGCCGCCCATAGACATCCGCAAAACTAGGCGTCTTGCAGACGCGTTGCCGGCCTTTAAGGAAGAGGAATGCTCGTGTAAGGTTTTATATTAACTTAACTTAGGGTTTAACTTAAAGTGAAAAGTAATGTTATGGCGGTATCGAGAGGTTCTTGACCGATCGGCCTGATTCGGCTGCAGTGCAGCTACATCATAGGTAAATGAGGATAAGTGTATTCGCGCCAGCGCTCACTGGGCACGGCGCTGTTATCGCATTGAATTTCAATGTCATATTATACCTGCTCGATTCTTGCACTCAGGATGCCACTACCGGATTTTTGGTTGATAAAAGCGAGAGGCATTAAATTAAACTACATACACTATAAGTGCCTAATGATAATCGGAAACTATTAAAAAAATGTTTAGGGCAAGTACACGAAAACACTTTTTCAAACAAATAAAATAGCGAAAAATTGTAATCATGCTTTGTACAGGCGCGTACAACCTCGCACGGGGTGAATGACCCCGTGCATTTGTATACTTGTCGTAAACTTTTTATTTAATAGTTTCAGATTAACTGTACTGTAGTAGTAGTAGTACTGTAGGCACTTATAGTATATGTGGTTTAATTTAATGTCTCTCGCTTTTATCAACCTTGTATGTATAGATGTATATACAGAAAACCCAGCGTGCCATGGAAAGAAGTATCCTGCAAATTAGGCTAAAAGATAAGCAAAGATCTGTAACTATTAGAGAAAAAACCAAAGTGATAGACGCTCTAATACATATGAAACGCCTTAAATGGAAATGGGCTGGACACGTAGCGAGACTCACAGATCGAAGATGGACTCAACTAAC
Organism: Calycopis cecrops; assembly: GCA_001625245.1. Lineage (NCBI taxonomy): Eukaryota > Metazoa > Arthropoda > Insecta > Lepidoptera > Lycaenidae > Calycopis > Calycopis cecrops. The sequence continues at coordinate 3,854 of LUGF01035559.1, forward strand.
TACCACGTGGCCAGGCCCTAGTGGAAAGAGAGCCAAAGGTCGCCCTAAAGATCTCTGGGTAGACGAAATAAAGAAAATAGCCGGGAAAGACTGGGACACAATAGCTTGTGAAAGAGCAAAATGGAAATTGTTGGAGGAGGCCTTTACCCGACAGGGGCCTTAACTACGCTGCACTTTTGATTTATTTAAAACTTTTTAAACTAGAATAAGTAATATGTAATGGTTAAGGATATAAATAAAAGGCTTTATTATTATTATTATTATTATTATTATGTATAGATAGATAGATAGCCGGTGTGGAAGAACATAAATACAGGATACACTGGGAGATAGTCCCAAAGAACTAAATCGAACGTTATCCCGAATGATGTAATTTTTAAACATTGACTTACATATTTGAAAACTATGATATACTAGCTGCGCCCCGCGGTTTCACCCGCGTAACTTTCGATCCCGTGGGAATATCGGGATGAAAAATAGATGTTGGCCGATTCTCAGACCTACTCAATATGCTCACAAAATTCCATGAGAATCGGTCAAGCCGTTTCGGAGGAGTATGGCAACGAAAACTGTGACACGAGAATTTTATATATTAGATTTATATAACTAAGTAAATTATAGTGTATCGAGTAACACCATAACGCTGATATCAGTTAATTACGTCAATGGCAATCCATACGATCTGCAGCACATTGTGTTCAGTGATGTAGATCTATCGCTGCACGAACAATTCAATTGTTCCAATTACGTCAGGTTTTACTTGCATACAAAGGCGTTTGATGAACATAAAAAAACGTGGTTTCAAGGGGATCTGGCTTGCGCGCGTGTTATCGATAAAGTCAGCTTCATGGTTAAGTAACGCGACGTGACTAAGTAAATAACCGGTTCGCTGAAGACGTTTGTTTTTAAATAGCTTTTAAACGAGGGAAAAACCTTTTTATATTTATAGTTTAGGGGGAGAAAAATATATATAAAAAATATTTTGGTGACTAGCGACATTCATACACATTGCTAACTACCTAATAGACCAACGTATGTCATAAACACAGATGGTAACAGTATAGCGACGGTGTTATGTGCGGAGAAGTACAGTCACGAGCAATAATATATATACACTTTAATACCCTGGCAGAATAACTTTCTTTGACAAGTCGAAGCAATTATAGGGAATTTCAAAATACAAATTATGACAAGGTACTAAAGTGTATATATATTATTGCTCGTGACTGTACATGTCGGTCGTGTCCACCCAATCAAAATGCAATACAGCAAGAAAACTGCTTTTAAAAAACAATATTGCATTGAGAGGCGGGTTTTCAGCTTATATCTTTTAGTGAACTTTGTAAACTCTACTTTACCTATATTGTCACATTAAGGTTTTTTTTTCGCGGGGAAATGCGTTTACGCACTGCCATGGAACCTGGGTGAGATCCGATGGGTGTGTGGGGCTCGCGGCGGAGCCGAATACTCACTAAAACTCCGCGGGTGCCATCGGCCGCCTATATTAGAGAGCCCCGGATCTGTCAGCAACAGAGCACTCCGGCAAATGATACTGATACATTGTCAATTCCTTCCATCCATGACAAACCATAACAAAGGCAACAGTTTAATAGTCGGTGTACGTAGTGAGATTTTTTTGAGGCATTCATGACAATGGAATGCGAGGATGGATCATGGTTGCCTAAAAGTTCCATCCATTCTGGATTTGAAGATTCCCAATTCCAACCATGGAAGAGCGAGATTTAACTTTCTCGAGGTCAGTTAGTAACCCCTAGTTTAACAAAATGGCCCCCGTCAACAAACAATTGCCCCAATAGTTTACGACCGGAACCGTTGACCTCTGTCCAAAATCTGTGTCGCAGCTTGAGATGATTTAAAAGAATATAAATACAATAAATCAATAAAACTACTAACATTATTGCCAGATCATTAGAGTCATACTCGTATGTGACTATATAGCCTGTATGTATTCAAAATAGAATTTAAAAAATTGGTTTTCGAACGTCGAAAAATTCATCTGCCACCGTTTCAACCCTAGCCCTGTCCTGAGAAGAACCGGCGAAACAAACTCAGCGGGCCTCATTAATTTTTCATTATACATTCTTAAATATATACAATAAAAAATATATTTTATATTTATTTTTGTATAGAAGTAGCCTGGGAGGAGGGTACTATTCCCAAGGTGTGGTATTGCCTATGGATATCAGGAAATGCGTATCGTTTGACTTTTGCAAACTCTTCTCCATAGCCTTCTTCACAGAACAATACCGGGATGAACTTCCCTGATAGCGACTCGATGCAGCTGCAATAGCCCTGGCTTATAGCTTATGGAAACAAACAAGCAACATCTATCTCATAAACATCCCCATAACTAGAGGTTTAGCTGATGCGCTCCTTTACTTTATCCCTCCCGATAACCTATCGAACACGTCGCACGAAACGCGATAAGCAAAGCTGTCACGCTGGTCCTTTTAAGTGAGAGGTTCGGCAGGTGTCAGACTTTTCAGATCATCATCATCATCAGCCTATTGAAGTCCACTGTTGGACATAGGTCTCTCCACAGCACACCACAGGCCTCGATCTTCGGCTATGCTTTCCCATTTGGCTGCAATGGAATAATAGCACTGTTTGTAAGAAAACAGTATGTAAACTAGAGAAAATCGTCACTGTTTACGTGTTGTTGCTGATAAATATTGATGATCTTGGCTGCCAGTGGAATCCGTATTCGTTTCTCTGGCCATAATTGATTTGCACGACGAATGCCAAGCATTAATAGGGACTTTTTTAAAGTTTGGGAATGCCTTGATGTATGTAGAGCACAGGATACCTCAACGGTATAGGTCCCGCAGCATCTAAAGGTGTTGAATACCTACTAAATTACCAACGAGAAGAGGGATTGAACGTACAAGTAAGTAAGCCCTACTTTTAACACATTTTCATATTTACATTATATGATTTAACCGTAGACCATGGTATTTATAGTACGACGCTCACTTTCCCCATCACTAGCCCACTTAACGTCCCAATTAGTTCGATATATCACCATATCTATTTCGGTTCGAATACCTGACTACTAATGGGGTCGAAAATGGCTCTTATCTGGGTGTCGGTTAAATGCGTCAATTAGGTGCGTCGTCGAAAGTTCTGGACAGTGTAGTGTTTAGATAAACATTATCATCAAGGAAATAAGAAAGGAAGAAAATTGTTTTATTATATTATTAAATCTTAGACATAAAATTCTCGTGTGACGATGTTTGTGGTTGATCCTATCTTTCGAGGTTGGAGAATAGGTCTTATAGTATATTTCAACAACAAAGAGTAAGGATAACTAGGACCTAGCGTTGACGCTTCGTAAAATAATGTATAAAATACATATATTATGTTTTATTTTATATTAACGGAATGTTAAATCTATATTATAATGTTTATACTAATATATAATATACAAGGAAAACACGGTGCGTCCAATTTATTGGTTTATCCAGAAATTAACTGAACTCTAACAAATCCTCTAATCGTTCCAAAATGAGCGAGAGAAGGGTATTTCTCCGTAGTTCCAAAAAGTGGGTACTTCCTCCATGACGATTGCATGCATTTTGTTTTTTGTGAGTTGCTAATTGTACTCACTTAGCAAACTGAGAAGGGGATTTCTCAGTCGCACGGCCGCTTTTGGGTACAAATGAAGAGCAATGCAGTTCTCGCTACCTCTGTGTAAGAGTTACACTGTACAGTTAGGGTTGCCACCCGTACTTTATAATAAAGTATTGTACATTATTTCAAACATTTGTACTCTAAACTTAACAACAACGACAAAATAAAGTACTCGGAAATACTTTATTTTACACAATCAAAAATTTATGGGATCCTAAAAGTGTAAACCGTAAGCATGCCACCGAAAGCCTATGTTTTACCTATTACAATTAAATAGGCTGTAGCACTGATGATCAGCGTGATAACACTTGTGAAAAGTGAAATAAAGTAGTTACTACCTACTATTTATCTATTATTAGGAGAGGTTGCAGCTCGCTGTAGCCGCCGGTACAAAGCATGTTGACGTTTTTTGCTATTAACCTTCTTTGTAAAAGTATTTTCGTATACTTATCGTAAACTTTTTTTAATAGTTTCGGATTAGCTGTAGGCACTTTTAGTATTTGTTTAATTTAACGCCTCTCGCTTTTATCAACCTTGTACAAATTTCGTTTACAACAATTTCCTTTATTTATTGACAAATTCCAAAGAAACACAAATACAACATGCAATAGGCTCATTTTTTGTTACTACATTTTCTTCTGAGTTGGTTAATTAGTAATTCATCTCTTCTATTTATTAATGCCTAGTGCTTATAGCTACCAGTTTAAGTATAGTATAGCCTTAGTTATTATATTGTTAAGGTAGCAATTTTCTTTAAAATAAACAAATGAATTAAATTGGTATATTCCGGTTATTCTATTTTGAGTTTCCGTTCCAATTTTGGCTTCAAATCTACGGAAATAACCAGAGAAGTATTTTATGACGTCACAGTGTTACTACGGATGTTTTAGGGTTATAACAACACTTAAGCCGAACCATAAATCTGTAAAGAATGTTTAAAATGCGTTCTGTTTTATTGAAAAGTCAAATAGACGCATCTACAAGAATATATTTACGCTCTTTATTTACTGAATACCACTTACACCTGAAATAACATGTTTCATTGTTCTCTGAACCGCTTAATGGCTTCACACAATTAGGGTTGGCGGTTTTACTAACAGACAAAGGCACCTGTTCTTTTGAATATAATTTATTTGTAGAGTTCGAGGTGACACAGGCGGTGACGTCCCTCAAGTGCGGTCGGATTTCGCCCATATCCCTTGTATGGCTGGATCAGGAAGAAAATAACACCAATTAAAAAATGCTGCAAAGACTGCCTATGACCTATGTTAAGGTCAAAAATACCATCTATCACAGTCATACGTGAAGAAATGTGAACTCTGTTCGCTTAAGCCTCCGAGATCTGAATAAATGCGTACCGCTCGGACGCCATTGCGATAACCATAACCATGTTTTGCCATAAGATGCATGGACAATAGCTGATGCAATAATGTACCTACCTAATCACAAGTATTATTTATAATTGTACATTTATAATTTAAAATTGATTTTGTCACTCTGGTTACACATTTGTTTATATTCAGTCAGTTTTGTATTTTTAGACGCGCAACTGCTCAACAACGATTTAGTACGTATTTAGTGTTTAGTTTATAGTGAGGGATCACATAATATCAGGGTTATGATATCTCCGTATATCATAATCATTCACCTGAGTGGTCACCTTTTAGGGATTAAGACAGATGCACTGTTATTGATGTTTTAGATTTAGTACTTTAAAATCTAATATATAAAATTCTCGTGTCACAGTTTTCGTTGCCATACTCCTCCGAAACGGCTTGACCGATTCTCATAAAATTTTGTGAGCATATTGAGTAGGTCTGAGAATCGGCCGACATTTATTTTTCATCCCGATATTCTTACGGGATCGAAAGTTACGCGGGTGAAACCGCGGGGCGCAGCTAGTTATCTATAAAATTTTAGTTTTTTATGGCGATAGTTTTATTTTCTTTAATGTATTTTTTTTTTCTTAAGTGATATATGTATTATGTTTTTTTTTGATATATGTACTTTATCTATCGATATGTTTTATAGATGTGATATAAGTTATGTTGGTGGTGTTTAGTAACAGTGTCATGTTGGTGTCCTTAATAAAAGATTTCTATTATATTCTATTCTACATGAATATAGACATTTATACTCATATCGGGATGCATGGCTTCCATCTGTAGGAGAGTGGGGAAGGGGCGGGCAGGTCCCCTTTTGAATATACGAGCACCAATGAAGCTGTATTCACTTCACTCCGCTTTCACAGCATAATAACCGAGTTATAGAGAATATTTGGTTAGTTTTGAGTAAGAGGTAGTGCCACACTGCATGCTTGCATGCAGCCGAATTGAGTCGGCACGACCGGAGAGGTACCTCTCGCTTACACGAGACCGGCGTGAAGTGATAGCTGTGTTGTCGCGTTTCGTGCAGTGTAAGTAGCCGGTGGCCTATAGAAGTGGAAGGAGAAAGGAGGGCAGCGCATCTAGTGTGTAGTTTCTATATGTGTCTATGGGCGTCGGTAGTCATGAAAATGGCTCCTACTGCTCGTTTGTCCGCCCATACCATATAAAAAATAAAAGTATACGTCACCGTGAGTTATTTTCAAATACTTAAATGGTTAATCTAAATGTAACCAACCTTAAAAGAAAACTGGCAAAATGTCTACCATTTCTAAGTTTCTTACATAATACGCACTAGAGCAAACTTTCCAAACCCATTAACTAGACAGTTTAATATGTTTATGGATAACCATAAACTCAAACTGCCTTCGTAAAGTATAAGTACAGATAAGCAAACCATAGACTCAATTTAAATCTAGCTCAAGTTTTATGACCTATGGTTATATCGAGCCCCAGTTTTTTTTTTTTTTACGATATAGGAGGACATACGAGCAGCCGGAGCCATTTTCATGACTACCGACGCCCACAAACATCCGCAGAGACTATACAGATGCGCTGCCCTCCTTTTTCCTACCACCTCCATGGGTCACCAGCTACTTACACACCGCACGAAACGCGACAGCAAACAGCTGTCACTTTACGCCAGTCTCGTGTAAGCGAGAGGTCCCTCCCCGGGCGTGCCGGCCCAATTCGACTGCATGCGAGCATGCAGTGTGGCACTACCTCTTACCAAAATCCCAGTTATTATAGGTTAGTGGGCAGGTTTATATAAAAAGCCAATTATAGAGTTATACCACATTGATTGGTGACATAACGTTGTGAAACGAAAACGAGCGCAACCCACATGTACACCACGGACGCACGTATTGTAACATGTTATTTTATATTGCGGTCAGAGCGAGCAAATGATTCGAGTCTCTATTGTGTTCCAATATGTACCTACGTATGGTACGTTGTAGATGGGAAATATATATTTAGATTAAAATCTAAGTTTTGACGATTATTAAATAAAATAACATAAGTTATAAATACAAAATCATCCATCATTTTATCGACAGTCTATGGATCCATCTCTACTGGTGGTACCAACAGGAATAGGGTCTTCCTCGTGGTTACACTGGTGTGACTACCGGTGTAACCACGAGGAACGAGTCAAAATTTAGAACATTCAAGAATAGACAAATGATATGAAGATGAATTTGAAACAGGTTAATGAATCTGTCCGTTTATCATTATGGATAATTTTATTAAGGTACTAGTCGACAGCCGTTGTCTTGTCATTATTAGAAAATATGTTGTCATGGTAACGTGTAATGTTATGTTTGTGTTGTGTATTGTCATTATTTTGCCCTACAATAGTGTGTTTCATGTCAAGATACCGACTGCAGCATTATATATATTGATAAAATTATAGCCTAAATGTTGCCGAGGACTAATACCTATATAACAAAAAAGTTTCATCAAAGTCTTGTAGTTTTTGCGTGAAAGCCGCACAATACACAGACAGAATAACGTCTTCTACACGTAGACAGAGAAAACTATACAGTTTTAATATATTACAGATTATACTTCTTGCAATGCAAAAAAAAAACACAGTGACTGGAGACAAAATCAATTTACAACTGAAAGTTGGATAATCAGATTTTCATTTTGTTCTCTAATAAAAATCATATAGTCTTTAGTTCTATATATAATTTTCATCATCATTATCAGCCTATTGCAGTCCACTGTTGGACATAGGCATCCATTGCACGCCACTAGCCGCTATCCTCGGCTATCCTTCCTGACTACAGCTTTGCGTATTATAATTTTACCTGCTTTGAATTTAGCTAGTTGATCCAATACTGCACACCTCTATGTCTAATATATTGTTTGGAAATTAGATATGTTCATTGAAGACTCTAACCGACATGTGATGAAGATGGCGGCGGGTCTACGAGCCTATCTCCGCCTGGTGTGACATAATCTGTGGACAGCCATCTGCGGTGACGCCCCTCGCCTGGCGCAGGAGTCGGGTGACACCACGTGTGTAGCGGAGTGGTCCGCGGCTAGATTACATTTAGATTATAATTATAGTAATCATAAACCAGATGCAGGCCGTTCCAAACAGGTTTAGATGCATCCGCATTTACATAGAGGCAAATATACTATAATTAGACGATTTTCCATGAACCGCATAGAGATGAAGCAGGCACATTTCCTTACTACCGCCTTTTTTTAATGAGTCCCTGAAGCGCATGAAATGTTACGGCATGGCTGTCTCTTTAAAGTATCTAATGAGAGGTACCTCCTCGTTCAGGCCGTCCTAAATCGGCTGCAATATGCAGCATAGCAGCGAAGCAGGTTACCGGCGCCGACAAAACCGGCTCCGATTCGGCGCCAGTATTTTTGCAATGCTATCTAACCTCTTACAATGCACAATTAGACTGTAACTAAAAGTGATATATCGCGGTGTAATTAATTATCACAAGACGAATATTTGTTTTTTTTATTTTTAGGGGCAAACGAGCAGCTGGAGCCATTTTCAGGACTTCCGACGTCCATAGACATCTGCATCCCCCTAGAATGTGACGCATTGATGTGCCAACTCTATCGGAATCTTTATTAAACAAATTACCTCGAGAACCATGAGTACTTCATAATCTTCGCTTTCTGTTTATCTTTCGCTCTAATTACAGCAATTATACATAAAGGGATAGAAATTGTAGCGAGTAGAGAATTTCTCGTCACTCGAACACAATGCAGTCGCCACACAATAGATCGAGAAATCATCGAGAAAGCTATAACAAACAATACAAACGTATTGTCCCGATATAATCATCTGTCAATCATTTTCAAATCATCAACACGGTGTCATCTAATAGTTAATGTTTGCAATGTTTGTTGTTTGTGTTTAAGCCCAGATTACTATATGTTGACTATGTATTGTAATCTTACGTAGGTATGTATACTGTTTAGATTGCGTTTGGGTGTGTGTTGGTTTCTAATATAGATCATGAAACTATGTCCACATATTCTTAAATATATTAGAAAGGAAATAAGAAACATTTTAATAAAAAAATATTATGGACGCGAGCGCAGTCTCGGGTAACTTGCTATTTTTATAGAATTTTAAGCAACATATATTGGCAATATGCATCGAAATGTTTTCTATTTCGATGGCAATATGTATATATATGTGTGTGTATATGTTGCTTAAAATTCTTAACTTAACTAACTTTTTAGCTAACTAAAATTAAAATTTTAACATTATTTTTTTTAAAGTATAGGAGGGCAAACGAGCAGTCGGAGCCATTTTCATGACTACCGACGCCCACAAACATCCACATACAGATGCGCTGCCCTCCTTTCTCCTCCCACCTCCACGGGCCACCGTCTACTTACACACCGCACTAAACGCGACACACTTTACGCCTGTCTCGTGTAAGCGAGAGATACCTCCCCGGTCGTGCCGGCCCAATTCGGCTGCATGCAAGCATACAGCGTGGCACTACCTCTTACTAATTACTAATACCAACATAACGACTTTGACACAATGGATTAACCCATTGCTTAAAAAGTAGTCATGTTTTCGAGTATAGGTGTGGCACTACCTCTTTTAATATGATAAAGTGATATTTTTCATCCATATAATTTAAAGATGACCTGTGAAAGTACCTATAGTGTCATTTTCACATTTCACGCCACACGATCTCACAATTAAATAAAACATGAGTTTGTGACTGCGGTGCCCAATAGGTGTGCAGTGTTCCGAGACCTTCCTGTACGTGGGGAAGGAATTCGCTTTTTGTCGCACCTCCGGCTGTGGGAAACGCGGGGTAAGACGCTCCCTGGGGACGGGAATGAGTTGTGTGAGAAACAATAACGACTAGCTTTGTAACCAGAGGTTACTCGTAATAATAAAGGCTGACCTTTCATTTCTGGAGCTTAATTGCCACGCTGAGCAACCTAATGTCCGTCTAGTTATCGTCATTCATATTTGTAAAAAAAAAAAAAAGTATAAATATTTCTGCTTGGGAAAACGAGACAATAAAAAAAAGCAAAGTGCGAGTCGGACAGCGGACTCGCACACCGAGGGTTCCGTACCAACGAAAGGTATAGGTGTCTCTGCGACATTTTTTTACCAGAAAATAAAATGACTTGGTTTTTCATAGCGTTTGTATGAACGACAATGTTGTATTTACGTTTTCTGAAAATGTATAATTTCTCAAATATAATAATGATATCTCCCTCAAAATAATTTTCGTTAAAAGTTTCCATTGAGATCTACAGCATATATATATTTTTTAGATTTCTCTTCTTCTTAGAGAGTATAGCTTCTGTCATTAAAGGAATTTCATTATCGGAAGATTACCCCCTACAAACAAAATTAGCAACTTTGGAGTTTTATAATATGAAAATTAGTGGATCTATACTAAATAGATCCCCCCATTTTTATTGCCTGTGCTCTTTTTATACGAAAAGGCTGATCTAGCTCTTGCTCCTCATAAAACTCATTTTTGGCTCAAAAATCGTCAATGACGCTTGCGATGGTAAAAATACAGTAAACACAAGGACGAAAACAATTCGTCGACACTGCACCGCGAATAATGAGCGTGTTGAAAAACACCGGCGCATCTCAATTGAGCGCGATGTTTTGTAAACGGGCCGCTTCGGTTTACAAATATAAACGTCTATTTCGGCGCGGTAATTGCGTGCGAGTTATAACAAAATAGCCATTCCGAGGAATACGAGTAACTAGCGGCGCCCCGCGGTTTCATCTGCGTCAATTTCGAAAAAATGGAAAGTAGAAAATCATCACATGGCATCCCATAGGAACATTTTTTCGAGATAAAAATGTTTTTTATGTGTTAATCCAAGTTACTGTCCACATGTGTGCCAAATTTCATGAAAATCGGTTTAGCTGTTTTTGCGAGAAGGAGTAACAAACAAACAAACATACAAACTTTCACATTTATAATATTATAGTAGGATAGTAGGATATTAATGGCCTGCGCAGAAAATCCCTTGTCACCTTTTTCCTTTTTTCAAAAACCTTTCAAACAAAAATCCTCCCACAATCCTTGTCAAATAAAAATCTCTCGTCTGCGCTGACCTTTATTGTTTGATTTCATCATTCAGAATGTAAGTGATGTCAAACTAACTCATTATTTAATGTAGTTAAATTTATATGGTCTGGATATAAAATTTATTTTTTATTTGGGAAACAATTATCACAACACTTAGGAACAAATATATAAAAATATGCAAAAATCGTTAAGTTTCCACTAATGACATTTAAAAATATTAATTTTTCATTGATCAGACAAAGCGAAAAACAGTATGTAAATGAAATATCTTTTAGGTTTTTTTCGGTATGGTCGACTTTCTTGTCACTACGTTCACAAACGAAAAAATAAAAGCTTGTTAGAGCTTCAGTAACATAAGTTCAAAAAAAAAGTCACAAAAAATGTCCGTCCGACCGTTCAACATCTATATTTTATTGCTTGCATGTATTTGATTCTTTTAAATATCGATTGCTAGCGGAGAAGACGGGGTATATTTT
>LUGF01035559.1:34370-54288 GCA_001625245.1 Calycopis cecrops
GATGACATTAGAAAAAAAAAAAAAGAATAGATACGTAAGAGGCAGTGTCTCTCACTCACGTTATACCACTGTCACTAAGATATTGCGTATCGTAAGTTTTCGGTGGCCCATTTAAGGGAAGACGGCAATACGGCATGTTGTATGTTAGTATATATTTAACAGAGGGCAGCATACTGGCAGTCGGTTGAACATTTTTTTCATACTCGCGCATTGCAAACAATTAAAACGGAGTAGAAAGGCAAATTCTGAACACATTTACCATACACGTGACGATAGCAACAACGATCAATTACAACGACGTATTTGTAGAATTTGTGAAGATAGGGCGATTAAAGGTTCTACGGAGGTTAGAGCGTGTAGAGTTAGAAGTTATTAAGTTATAGGTAATTCCGATCCGATACGACATAGGGATCTTCAAGAAAAGAGCATTCCTCTTCCTTAAAGGCCGGCAACTCGTCTGCAAGACACCTAGTTTTGCGGATGTCTATGGGCGGCAGTAGTCACTAAACACCTGATCGTTTGCCCCCTATATCATAAAAAAAAAGTTAAATCCTTCATGAGAGCTGATTATTTTTAAGTGCGGTCTGGCGATAAAACATGTAAATTTTACAGGGCAATACATAGAGCATATATTATGACTAGTATAATATGATAGACGAAGATCGAGGCCGGTAGCCGGTAGTCAGAGGATCTGTCCAACATTGGTGCAATCCACCAATAAGCTGATGATGATGATGATAATGATTATAATTAATACTTTTAAACGTTAATGATTATTTAATTTAATGCATACGGGGATTAACGCGAAACATACCGTTTTTTCTCTCAGGATTTTCTCAGGATGAGTCATTCTATGACCACGGTCGGTGCAACCCGGTCGAAATGTCAGGAGAAAAAACGGATGTTATTATGGATTATAATTGAAATAGATATGAACCGAGAAACTGACATTACAGTCAACACCTTTTCATACACGTGCGGTTCAAGCACACGAGTGAAAGCAATTCACTCTCTTCAATTTTAATTAGAAATGCAATCACATTATAAATTTTAATTTGATTTTTTTAATTTCGAAACAGTCAAGAGAAACTGTCGTTTGCGGTAAGAAAAACGAGAGTCAAGTAAGAGGTGGCGGTTTCATTAGTTATCGCGGTAATATTTTTGTCATTTATTTTTGTCGTAATGTTTTGACACTCGTCATCCGTTGTGCACTAGAGTATCCGCCAACTAGCGACTGAAACGTATACTTTTCCAAAATCAAATCAAAATTAAAATATTAGAACTTAAAAAATTGCTTTTTGAACGTCAAAAATTTCATTTACCACAGGTTCAGCCCTGTCCTTAGAAGAACCGGCGAAACAATCAAAGATTTATCTAAATATATAAACTAATACATTCTTAATTAGGTATATACAATACAAAATATAATTTACATTTATTTTTGTATAGAAGTAGCCTGGGAGGAGGGTACTATTCCCAAAGTTCCGGTGTATAACATCAACGTAACCTTGCAAGTTGCAACTATATATAAATAAATAAATAAATAAACTATATGGCCCATCGAAGGGGGGATGGGAAAGGGAGCAAAGCATCAGTATAACTTTTATGCGGACGTCTAAGGGCGTCGGTAGTTATGGAAATGGAACCCACTACTCGTTTGCCCCCTTATCTACACTATAATAAAGCGAAAAGATTTGTTTGTTAAGAATAGGCCCCGAAACTACTCGACCGATTTCAAAAATTCTTTCACCATTGGAATGCTACATTATTACAAATTAACATATTTTACCGCAGAAAAATGCTTCGTTGCCACGGGGAAACGGGTAAACTTCTAAACGGCTTGATCGATTGAGTTGAAATTTTGTGTTCCAGTGGGTGTGCCGGACTGCCAGCGACAGGGCCAGACCCAGCCCCTCAGGGACCAAACACCTCAGAGGACTTACGCATAGCCGCTTACATTGCTCAGACGCATGACACACTCGCTGATCAATAACATAAGAACACAATAGGATGTCGTATGATATTATTGAATGGCATTCTTTTGAGGATAGTAACAATGCAAAAATATATTGCAACATTCTTTGTTTATGTGTGACACAGGCATTATAGTTGTTGTTCTAGTGCCCGTTGCTAAAGTAAAAGAAAAAGATTATGATATAACTGTATTCAATGTATCTGTGGATGTCCAGTGTAAGGGAGCCATCCTCCTCCATTGCTTAGTGTTTCTTAGTTGGCAACTCTACTTAGACATTTATCTATAATCTATATCTACACATATAATAAAACTGTAGAAGAAGTCATTGTCTGTGTCTTGTGCGGCTTTCACGCAGAAAATACTGGACGGATTTTGATGATTTTTTTTTATATAGTTATTAGTCCTCGGTAACATAATGGTATATAATAAATGGTGGGAGATCTGACGAGCCAAGAGCGTAACGACAGAGAAGAAAACATAATGGCTATAATTTATCAGCATATATAATGCTGCAGTCGGTATCACGACCTGAAATACACTATTAACGGAAATAATTTAAATTCGGCCACATAACATTACACGTTACCATAAAAACATATTATGTTCCAATGATGATAAGACAACGGCTAGCAGGTCAACTAGTATTCAATATAGTGCCAACTCCCAAGTGTTCAGATCAACAGATGTTCTAATATAGTCTTAAGAATATATTATATTAATATATTCATAAGAATATGTTATATATAATCATGTATAGCTTAAGTTATGTTTGTGTGGAGAGAGCAATGAATGTGAAGGTAGACCAAATATTATGTAATGATGTGAAATGTATCATTTTGTTCTCGCTGCCTAGCCCAAGGGAACAAGATGTGTTGTTACTACGCATACCGAACAAATATATTAGGTATTACGTAGTGCTGTTGTATTATAAAAAAAAATATTTATATTATATTATTCAATAATAAGGAACTGATGCGGTGTGAGTGAGCGAATCGTTCTATAATGTCATTGTTTCTAGTCACATACATACATATAAGGGAGCAAACGAGCAGTCGGAGCTATTTTCATGATTACCACCTAGACATCCGCAATATAGAGGTTATACCGATGCGTTGTCTCCCTCCTCTCACCGACATCCACCGGCTACTTACAACACTGCACTGCTGTCACTATACGCCGGTATCGTGTAAGCGAGAGGTACCTCCCCGGTCGTGCTGGCCCAATTCGGCTGCATGCATGCATGCAGCGTGGCATTACCACGCTTGTAGTTAAATATAATAACGTGACTATATCGATATTGTATTGTAGTTCAAAACTCGATTGGCAAAGAGCCATCTGTAGTTATATATGATTCATGCTACAACGAGCTGGACTAGATAACAAAATAATAATAAAACAAATACCTATATTAAGTACAGTAAAGTTACCCTTTGGGCCTAGCCTAGTGATGCGACTCGAGTCACGTTTTTACTCGACTCACTCGAGTCAGTTTGGCAAACTCTTACTCGAGTGAAAAAAAATCCTACTCGAGTGAACTCGAGTCGCATCATTAGCCTAGCCTTAGTGGGGTAAAAAAAAATGTATCGAAGTGCTGGATGTACGGAATGCATTCGTCATCATCATCAACCGGACATCCACTACTGGATATAGGTCTCCTCTATAAAGCGCCAGGTCATCATCAAGAGGCTCGTCACTTGCATCAAGCGGTTCCGCATCTTTGGATTACAAATGACTAAATACGATGATGATTAATAGCGTCTGTGACTTGATATTTACTTCGTGGTTTTATAAAGATCATTTATAGAGTATCGCATAATTATTTAACACATTTAAATACCCTGTGAATCCCTTTCAAAGTTGGAACCTAAACCAAAGTTGAATCAGCTGATGTTTTTTTTTTTGCGGACCTTACTGTGGATACGAAGAGAAGCCCAATACTATGATTGCTCGTCGACAACATAAGATGCGTCTATATACTGTCGATCCATCTGTTTGTCCAATCCATACTTCCATACTAATATTATAAATGCGAAAGTGTCTTTGTTTGTTTGTCAAATCGGATCAACGGCACGATGTGATATTATATTTGATATAGAGATAGTTGAAGGACTGAAGAGCGCCATCGGCTCGAAATATGGAGAAATATTTTTTTCTACCACGCGAGCGAAACCGATGGTATCAGTAAGTTTATAAATATTTATAAATAGTTACAGGCGAGTCGTAGAAAACTTATTTACGTAAGTCAACTGGTTTTTAGCTTTCTAAACGTTTCCTGTGTCCGTTTATAGACCGATTCACACAACCTGTATTAAAACTGTTCATTTACATAGCAATTAAAGGGGAGGTGTGTTAATTATTTAACTGTGATTCGTGTACCTACATACACCTACAGACTAGGTAGTATTTTTTAAAATTTAGTAAGGCACGAGAAGTCGGAGTTTTTGCTGTCTAGCTGTATTAGTTTACATATAGGCATCCGCATAGAGGTTATACAAATGCGTTGGCCTCCTTCCACCCCCATGGGTTACCGGAAAGACACACACTTTACGCCGGTATCTTGTGAGCGAGAGGTATTTCCCCGGTCGTGTTGGCCTAATTCAGCTTCTATGCAGCACGGCAGTCTTACCATTTCTTCGCCAGTTTGTTGGCATAAAAACCAAGAGTTTTCTTAAATGTCCCTCTACTCCTCGCTGCTACCTCTATCTCTACTTATGTGCTAGGGCCTAGGACTGACAACGTCAAGTACCTACGACCTAATCGTCCTAATCAAATTGTACCCCCGAGAGTAGAGCTAAAATTCTAATGGGATTTGGGACCCGCAGTGTATATAAACAGTAGAGTTGGAAACGATTCCCACTGTTATTTATATTGTAATAGAAAAGGTTTTGCCAAAATAATAATTTAGAGACTTTTTAGGTCAAGGTCTAATCATTAGCTACGTTTCAGACACAATTCAGAAGTATCTAAGTTCTTATTTATATGCGATATCGACGATGATTGATAATAAGTAATAACCATGAGTACTACAATAGTTTATTTACCTAAGTAATAAAATGTAATAAATTTCCCCCTGTAAGGGGCTGACAAGTCACAAGAAGATGTTATTGTTGTTGTAGTTGTAATTTAACGAAACAGGTATTTATAGATGTTATTTTTGACGGTAATAATTAAAACTAAATATATTAAAATACAAGTACTTATAAGAAAGATCAATAATGCCACAAATGTTGAAAAAGATTTTTAAGCAACATGATTTAGACATAAAAAACATATTTATGATGAAGTAAATATTTTAAAAATATATATATTTTTTTAATATATTATATTTTATTATCTAAAAATATTGTTATTATACACTACCGTGAACATCCAAAGATATTATTTAGAAGTTTTTTTATTGTTAATATAAAATTCATGTAAGAGGGGGGAGGAGGTAGGGTTATAAAAACGGGTTCAACTGCTCGTTTGCCCCCTTACACCATAAAAGAAAGCAACTTCACTCATGTAAAAAAATTAAAAGAAAACAATTGACAATGACAAGTGCATAAAACCTGTATACAATGTTGTAAACTTCGAGTTTGCGACTCTACTTTCAAGAGGAAAGATATTTTAAATGTCAATGCCTCGAAAATGTTCCTCGAATTACGTGACTTAGTTTACCTCGCCTTTCGTAGACGAATGTCGTAAGCCATGACTAAATTAGTGCGTCAAAATGAAGATATTTTTTTTAAAGTAAGGCACGTAGGCATTTTAAGTATAAGTTCTTTAAAATCATAAACATATAACTCTATGATTGAGAAATATCTAATATAGAAGAACACAGTTCTTGCGTCTATTCCGTTTATATAAAAATATTGCATACCTTTTTATTATACTGATGTTAATTGGTGGCTGTGTAAACGAAAAGACACAGAAAGCGTCAAGTAAAGCCTCCAACTCAAGGACTGCACAACACAAGAAAACTTGTCACTGTTTCGAAACAACTTATAAACAGATTTCTATATATTATATCAATGAAACCACTTTTATAACACTTATTATTAATATCTTATTTACTTTTCGTGTTAAAAAACACAACGTACAATACACAAAACAGGTTCTATTTACGAATGTTACAAAACACAAATACACTGCACACCTGTATGACACGCTGGTTGCGCGGTGACTGAATTTGAATGACGAAGCAAAAGATAAAGACAACGCAATACCGGAGGAAAGAGACAACTACAACATTGGCGGGAGGACAACCGCTAAACTCGCTAAACTTGAAGACACACATTGAGCTGCTCTAATCTATGTACCGGTACATAATGCTGATTGCTGAGTAACTTCACAAAAATGTAAAGATTTTATATTAATAATCATAATTAATTTTATATGTTGTACTATTATTCAGAATTAATGTTAAGTGGACATTACTGTAAACATTTATACAACAGTAATTAATATTTATTAAAAATAAAAAATATAATAAGTATTTCATTATGTTTATAAAATTATCAAAAAAAAAAAGATCTATGTTCCATAGTTGGGATTAGGGAAGACGACTATTCCATAGACATTACCTACATTTTTTATTTACAACAATAACCGCAAACGCCAAGTCGGTATGCCGATGCCGCCGTCGCGCCGTACCTCCTGTTACCTGGTACGAGCGAGCACGATTCAATCCCCGCGCAGCACCTCCCGCGCCCAACTTTACGAGCCTATGCAGTGATGTTGATTTTGTTCGATGTTCCATCATCTATATTGCATTTTTAATATATTTCATTTGTTAAATTTATTTCAGCATGTAATTGGTAGTTAGTTATGTAGTTCTTTATGGTTTTACTATATCTGTGATACGATGTAAAATTCATACTTTAGGCGGAACGTATTTCTTTAGCTCTACATAGTCCACAACATTCTCTAGCCATAAGTTCTGTTAAAAAGAAAAAAAATTTAAATTTCAAATAACATTTATTACTTTTACAGTGTGTTATTTTAATACACAAATATAAAACAATTAAAAATATAAAAACTTATTCGAAGTGGTCTCTATTGGCTGCTATACAGTTAGGGTTACCATCTCTTGGCTGTCTAAATCCGAGAGAAAAAAAACATTGCTTTTTAATTTATTTTGAACTTATATTTTAATTTATATGAAATTTTACTTTTCCGAATACATTTTATAACTTTAGGTAGCCTATAACTTTTCAGTTTTACTTCCTACTAAGCTCTAATCGTTTTCCTTTAAATTTCAATAATATGTACTTAGTCTGACCATAAATACTGTTACAATT
This sequence comes from Calycopis cecrops, assembly GCA_001625245.1. Lineage (NCBI taxonomy): Eukaryota > Metazoa > Arthropoda > Insecta > Lepidoptera > Lycaenidae > Calycopis > Calycopis cecrops. The sequence continues at coordinate 41,628 of LUGF01035559.1, forward strand.
AAAAATAAAAAAAATATTACATTTGAATTTGGAATATGTCATTTTTATACGATTGTTCATTGTGTTTTGTCATTTTGGCGCCAATACATTGTACAATATTTTACGATATTAAAATGAAGTGGGGTGATAACGAGAACAGAATCGCTGTGATTGCATTACACAAAGTGGGTACGGAGCGAAATGCAATTTTTAAAACTCTCCAAACTCTTGGTATTAGTCAAATGTTTGTGTACCGGGCTATTAATAGCTACAATAAGACTTTCTCTGTTTGTGACAGAGAAAGATCTGGCCGTCCACGTAGTGTTCGTACGAAAAAGGTGGTTAAAGCAAAAAAATTACCGTATATATACTTAAAGCTCTAAGGAAGCTTCCCAACAGAGTGCAACGTGAGCATTATCCGATTTCAGTGATGGTTTAGTGGGGTGTTAGCTATGAAGAAGAGACTGAGCCATATTTTATGGTATCAAAACATTGGCACAAGTGTATCAAGACACCATTCTTAAGACGGTAGTTAAGCCCCTTAATAACACAATGTTCAATAACGAAGTATGGTCCTTCCAGCAAGTTCGGTCCACGCAGTCATGGTTGGAAGCGAACGTCTTGGACTTCATCAGAGCTGAAGACTGGCCGTCGTCTAGTCCCTATCTTGATCCGCTGGATTATGATTTATGGTCAGTTTTAGAGTACAGCTTTCTCTAAACGTCACGATAATTTGGAGTCCCTAGAACAGTCCATACGATGGGCAGTGAATAATTTCCCCATGGAAAGAGTATGTGCTTCTATTGATAACTGGCGTCAAAGTTTTAAGGATTAAATTGCAGCCAATGCTGGCCACTTCGAATAAGCTTTTTATATTTCCAAATTCAAATGTAATATATTTTTATTTTTAATTGTAACTGTGTTTATGGCCAAATTAAGTATATAGATTAATTGTAAATAGAGATAGATAGAATGTTATTGCTGCGTAGAGCCGGCGGGAGTGATCAAGCAACTTTTTCTCATTTTATCACGAGTTCTGTGAGAGTTATTTGCGGGAAAAGTATAATTTATAATTTGATACGACATATTATTACCTAACGGCTGTAAATTGAAAAAGTATTTAAATAACACGTTGATTGTTGATGTTTATACATACCATTGTCTTTGGTGCATGATAATAGCAACAACACATGTTAATACAACAAACATACTTGTTATTGTTAGTCATTAGTACATAGTATAATAAAATATTAATTCCATATAAATAAAGCCAGTCTGGTTTATTTTTAGATTCATTCGCAGAGTGGCATTAATAAGTGCATCGTTAGTGAAGCGGTAAAAAAGGCTCTCACGGAATCGCAACTGGTTTGTTAAAGAAATTATTAATTAATTTTAACGAAGGAGTTTTTTACTATTTATTATGCTAAGTAAATCATAAGGATCACTGGATAAATTTGCAATTTTAATCATAAATTTGCAATAAGGTTTAAATTAATTACCTAGGTACATTAATTAATAGGTATATAGGTAATTTACGAAAGAGGTAGTGCTTGCATGCAGCTGAATTGGGCTGGCAAGACCGGGGAGGTACCTCTCGCTTATACGAGACCGGCGTAAAGTGACAGCTATGCTATCGCATTTCGTGTGGTGTGGAAGTAGCCGGTGGTCCGTGGAGGTGGGAGGAGAAAGGAGGGCAGCGCCTCTGTATAGCTTCTATGCGGATGTCTATAGGTGTCGGTAGTCATGAAAACAACTCCGACTGCTCGTATTCCCCCCTATACTTAACTAGCTGATCCGCGCCCACTTCATTACCTCAAAATCAAAAAGTTGAATAGTTCTACTTTGGACGCTACGATAAATATTGTAATAAAATATAGTATAAGAGATTACTCCTGGCAGGTTCTGTTAATGTAATTTACATTATCTATTAGTGAATGGTCAAAATCGGTCCAGTAGTTTTGTAGCCTATTCGATACAAACAAGCAAAACAATATTTCTTCTTTATATGTACATTAAAGTATAAGTGGTATAATAAGTGTAGATATAGAGTAATCGTTATATTGAAGGACTACTACTATATGTATATTGTGGTCCTAGCCGATTTCGGCTACGGCGGTCGACTATACTTGGCCGAGCCATCTGCGCAGGACATTATTGTGTACAAGTGTGTGCCCAGACACAAGTGCACTCTCTACTCCCTCATTCTCATATTTCGATGGGAGGGCAGTCCGACACGACCGGAGAGAAATCAGGCGCAGGACCGACGGCTTAACGTGCTCTCCGAGGCACGGGGGTGTAACACCGCCATCTTCTTCCGGACCGTTATTAGAAATTGAAAAATCCCAGTAACAATTTTTGGCCCGACCCGGGATTCGAACCCGGACCTCACGTCTGTGGTTGGACACGCTTACCACTAGACCACGAGGCAGTCATATACCATACTACTGCAAGTTTTACTACGGTAGCCATGATTAAGGGATTTTCCTTACCCTATACGTGCTGTGGACGCAAAGGTACACCTTCATCGAATTGCTAGGATTGCTCGTCATCGAGATTAGGTTTGGGGTGGAAAGGGGGACCGACTCCCACTCCCCCGCAGATGGGAGATATACATCCCGTTATGAGAATGTTTATAATAACTACTTACTATTAATATGGTCAGAGAGAACGCGGCCCGGGGTCGCTTACTGACCCTCTCGTGTGACGTAATCTATAAATGGATGACATCTAATGGTAGTGTAAACCCTCAGCTCCAGATGTCTTGGGTTGGCGTAGCTCGGTAGAGGGAGCAGGGTTTACTATCTTGATTACTTCCCTTTTCTATGCCGATCTGGCATACACAATGCTTTTCGATATTACTTTGATACTATGAGGGAAACACGTAAGTGAGAAACAAGTTTATTGCAATAAATTACAATACAATTATGACTAGTGACCCTAATTACATAATGTTGTTCGCACTCTTCCAGTGCGAAACCCAAATTTCAATCACAATGAAAAAATCTTACGTCTGTCAAAGGCAGACAGATTCGAAGTTCTCTTTTTATAAGAATTTGAATTTTTATATTTTTATTAAAAACTATACTCTTTCAGAGTTTTTATTCGGCTTCTGCTAAATAGTTCCTATACCTACGTTACAGTAGCTCTACCTGACTTGTGGGAATCGATCGTTTAGTTTCAATCCATGTCGTGCCCGCTATCTTAATTTCTAGTGCTAAAGGCAAGGTCTCTAATCATTAGAGGCCTTGCCTTTAGACTTTGGAGTCTAATGTAGAGCTACGCCAATCGACCTCTTAATGGGTTATCGTTTAATGGGAATTAGTAAAATACTTAAGAGTTAAAGATTTGAAAGTTCAGTCTCTTTTGGAATCCAAAGTCAATGCCTTTGTCACACTACTTATTTCACCCTTTGTTATTTTCCCTACTGTAGAGCTATGGCAATTTTTTTTTTGGTATGAGGTCCTAACGTATAGTCGGCGCCCTTATGTGTCTATCGACGCCCATGGGCATCCAGACTAGACAGATCCGTTGTCCGCTTTTCCTCCTCCCCTCTTGGGCCACCGGCTACTCACAATTTATTTATGGGATCTAATGTAGAGTTATAGCAATCAACCTCTTACTGGGCTATCGTTCTTTAATGGGAATTAGTAAAGTAGCCGCGAATCGTGATTGAATGTTTAGTCTGTGTAAATACAAGGCCCTTGTCACACTATATCACATTTTGTCAACCCCCTAAATGTGTGAAGTTTATGGCCCTTACATAGAGCTATGGCAATCGATCTCGATATGGTTTAATGCGGATCGGTGACGTGCCATCAACTTAATATCTAGTCCGTGCCTCCACCTCACGACCCTTGTCATAATTTTTTTACAGTATAAGGGGGCAAACGGGCAGTCGGAGCCATTGTCATGACTACCGACGCCCGTAGAGATCCGCACAGAGGCTATACAGATGCGTTGACCCCTTCCACCTCCTCTTCCTTTCCATAGGCCTCCGGCTAATTATACCTTACGAAGGTTTCGTGTAGGCGAGAGGTACCTCCCCAGTCCCCGGTCGTGCCCTACTTCCCTCTCTCTCTATGGGCCACCGGCTACTTGCACACCGTACGAAAACGCCAACACAGCTGTCACTTGACCTCGCTATCGTGTAGGCGAAGGGTACCTTCCCCGGTCGCGCCGGCCCAATTCGACTGCATGCATGCATATAGCGGAACACTACCTCTTACACTTTCGTCAAGCCTCTTAATCCATGAAGTTTGACCCATAATAATGTAGATTTTAGTTTGTAGATTACTGGACTGCTTCGTGATCTAAGAGTAAGCATGTTGAACCAGTCATGAGATCCCGGGTTCGAATCCCGGATTACAAAGTGTTATTGGGATTTTTAATTTTTAATAACAGTCCGGTTAGCGCCTGGTGGAGATGCCCCGCGTGCCGCGGAGAGCAGAAAGAGATTTCTCTCCGATATCGGACTGCTGTCCCATCGGAATAGGAGAAAAGGAACTACAAAGTGCACTTGTGTCTGCACAAAACAGTTGTGCTCTATATAATAGTTGTGGTAATGAACCTCTGCCTAGGCCCTAGGATGTCATTCAATTCAAATCAATGTCGACCCGCGACCTTAACCTTAAGCGTGTTTTACACTATGTACTCGTCGTTTCTTTTTTTTTTTAAATAGGATAAGGGGGCAAACGAACAGTCGGAGCCTTTCGATGACGCAACAAATTGTATCGAAAAAACTTGTTTAATGTGAAAATGTCGATGAATTGACTACGATCTCAAAAGAAGGAATATTGTTTTCAATGTCAATCGGAAAATAAAGGAAGAAGAAGGTGTAAATCAGACTTAAAGTCTCATTTTACAGCGTGTGGTAGAGCTTCCTGGTAAGTTGGGTTGAGTTGTTTTGATACTTTAATTAGATTTAATTTTTCTTAGGTACTTAATTAGGACTGTTATATAGGTATATCTAATACTATATGGCGAATCGTAGCCGAATAATGGTGGGTTTTTCACGCCTGGTATAAAGAGGAGAGGGGGGGAAGAAGAAAATCAACTTGAACAGTTTCGATTTCAGTTGATTAGGAATAAATTATATATAGTTCGACAGGAAATTCCTACAGCAAATAAACTTTAGCAAATCTTCGAGAAGATATTGATTTCTAAGGAGATAGAGACTCTCTCAGGTAAGAAAAATAATAAGTGATAAATAAGGGATTACCTGTCACTTTCACTCGTAAGAGGTATAGACTGATGATGTTGATGATGATGATAAATGACTAAGCTGTCGTTTGAGTAAGGTAATCTGATAAATGTTATCATTTTTTACAGATTTTTTCATAAGGAGATTGGTTTTGAATATTATGTTAAATGTCAATCAAAATGGTCCTTATTTTGATCGGGAGATATGATAAAATAAAGTTTAAAGAAACATGACAGGTTTCTTAAAACTCTATCACCATCCAAAAACCTTAATTTTGCCCATACAAGTGAAGTGGGTTTAAAAAATTACGCAAACCATAAATTATTATAACAGTGCATAGTAATTGTGTTGGTGTTTAAAATAAAAAAAACCAGACCAAGTGCGAGTCGGATTCGCATACCGAGGGTTCCGTAGGAACGGGAGGTATGAGCAAAAGTAATAGACGTTGAGATTGCATGGTGATTGCATACATTTAGTATGAATTATGAAACGAACTACATGCATAAGTTGGTAATGATTTTTCCAGTGATATAAATTTTATTTACCAATCTTTAGATTTATTCCTATATGTATACTGTAAGGTTCTTGCCAAATTTCAGAATTCTAGCTCAACGGGAAGTACCCTATAGGTTTTCGAAAAAGTGCGTTTTCATATAAAATTTGTGCATAAATGGCTATAACTGTTTATTGCGTTAACTTAGAAGTGTGATTTTTCGAGGCATCAAGACGTAACTGAGGAGGGTATTTGACAAAAATTTCAGCTTAATTCCTTCACGCGTATTAGAGAAAAAGGTCTTGACAGACGTACAGACAGACGGACAACAAAGCGATCCTATAAGGGCTCCGTTTTTTCTCTTTGAGATACGGAACCATAAAAATTTATAAATGAATCTTGACCTACCTACCTATTGCTAGAGCACTATTTTTGTTTTTACTTATAGATAAATCAATGACCTTATTTTGTTATTTAATCAGCTTTACATATTACCACGGAGAAAGCTCAGGCGTGCAATAGCTAACATTTTTGAGGAAAAACCACTTTCCAGTTTCTACTTTGATTATCATGCAGACAACGTTGCAGGCACAAACTAGTACCTGATAAAATATGTTAAGGCGTAATAAATTAGTGATGTATATAAACTTTTGTGTTATTTTAACAAGGTACAGTCGGTTAGAAATTCTAATGACATTTGTTGTCGAATATATTCAAGTAAATAATAATCACTTGAACTTGGAAGCAGGTTGATTGAGTAAAAGTGTTTATAAAAATTATAGTATTTAAATTATATTAATTTCTTAAGTTTACGCAGTTTACGAAAATTTAATACGCAATGAAAACAATCCGACACCTCAGTCCTGTGGACAAGTCTGTTGTAATTGCAATTAGCAAATGAAACGATAAAACATTGGAAATGTAAAATATTTAAATGAATCAATAACATATAGGTGGTACTGTAATATACTTAGTTAAATGGCATGGAAGACTCAATATTAACGATTTCAGTTAGAGAGTAGACATGTCTCATAATATTGATTAAATTAGTCATAAGTCATAAGTACTCTCTACTTCTCTTCATTTCAATCACGTAGGTACTGAAAAACTAAAAATGTTTTTTTTTATAAAAAAGCATTGTTGCAAATGCTGTTCGATAAAATCGCCGAAGAATTTGTAAAAAAAATTTTGAATGGTACTCTCACTATTCAAAATTGCACTTCGAAATATTGAACATTCATTCATTCGAACTGAAAGTATCGCGACGAACTGTCCCGCATTTTAAATTATTCTATTGAAGTCAATTGTGTGGTGTAGTTCCGTTCGGTCGGCGGCTGGAGCGTGTTGTGAATATCTTCAGGTTATCACAACGTAATGTTATCTAGCTGTTGAGAGGAGATAAACGGCATACGACATTTATCTCCGATTGTTCCGGTGTTTTATTTTGTTCGGACAAGAAAAACGTGTAAGTATTACGTAATTTATTGTAAGTTTTCAATATTTAAAACTGCATTCGTTTCATTGATGATAATATATGTTTATCTATTGCATAATTATGTAAACACAAATTAACTACATACTGTTATTTGATTCTTTCTGTATTACTACAAATATAAAACTACCAAGACTACTCTTTAGATAATGAAATATTCACAATAGAATACTGGTATAACAGATCAAGAGCATACATATTAAAAAAAAAGTGATCTGTGTATAAGAGTCATTGTGGACTGTGGTACCTACTTAGGTACTACGTTTTCTTTTGCGTTGAGCATATGAAGCACATCCTATAGTCAAAGATTAATTAAATCATGATATAAGAAGAATAGAACACGACTTGTTATATTCCCCCTATTCTAAGCGACGATCTGATCATATTTCAATGAACACGTCTATTTTCTTGCTTGGTCACCCATGAACTGGGCTGATTAAAGATGACAAAGTCGACCAGTGTAAAACTTATAACAGGCATCCAAGTTTCACAGAATAATTTTCTAGAAAAAAAACCATTTACCAGTTTTTCACAACCCTCTATTATTAAACATATTTTAAGTCGTAGACAGATTCTCTGTCTACGTTTTAATACATAAATTAGTGGTTGCCCTCATATAGGTCTGATAGGTTCTCTATGGTTCTATATCATCTGTCTTCGAATATATCGTCTATGAAAGTAAAACTTTTTTGTAAATAAAAACTAAAGAACGTTTAGAATCTGTGCTTGACGTATTTCACGGTAATCAAGTTTTGTATTGCACGAGCACAAGCAACATGTGCGAGCCGTAGAGTGGGTATCGTTTTAACGAGTTAAAATAATAAAATCATGCAGCATGTGATTTGATTCGAATATTAGCTCTTTTCACATCTTCTCCACGTAAGTAGTATTCGACTGTACCAAATTTCAAAATCCCCCCCAATCGCGCAATAGTTTGTAATTTAAGTTGTAATAAGTGTAAAAAGTGTAAAAGTGATGGGATTTTTTCTCTGTATACTACGTGCTATTTGTCATGTTCGCCCCTTCATTGTTTGATCATCCCACGAATTATGTTGTATACACCTTATGAATTGGTGAACCAGAAGGAAATCCCGAAATAACTTTCAACAACACCACTCGCCATGGTTCTCAATCAGGTGACAAATCCACCGATTTACTTGATGTGAGTTATCGGTGAAGCGATGAAGATACATTTAGTGACATTACGGGAATTTGTGTTATATGGAAGCAATTTACTATTTAGGGCAAATTATGTAGTGGTGTCGAACTATCGATAGTTCCACTATCTATAGTTGACCTCGAAAATCAGTTGAGATGTCGATAGGATTATTGATAGTATTGATATTTATTATGCTATCGATAGTGTCGATAATATAAAATATAAACTATTACCTATAATAGTATCGTTACTATCGATTGTATCTAACTTTGATAGTCGTCGATAACTTTTCTATCGATACTATCGATAGTATCTATAATACAGCGACTATCCTGGTCCTATCAACATTCTCACTATTGCCACACTATCGATAGTCTATCGATATAAACTTATGGAGCGTCGTCACTAAAATTGTGGCAGCGATAAGTGGTTTTGGGAGCAAATCTATATATTTCTCGATATATTCCACGATTATAAAATAACTTGAGAGTATGTGTGCTATGTAAATTTATAAAATCAAAAATTTACATATACAGGTGCCTAGGAACAAATATTTGTAGACGAGATTTAATAGTGCTCTAGAATTAATATAAGAGTCGAATACCAACTGCGACTATGTGGTTATTGAACTACTAGGTCACTCTGTTTTGGGTTAATACTTATTATCTCATATCATTGACATTCGCACCATAACAAAGTTCTATTGTCCACGATTATGATAGTCATGAGTGTCTCCAACACTTGTACTCAGGGGCATGGCGTTGTCCCGCCTGGCCAGCTTGTGGCGGACGTCGCTGGCGCGCCACCCCGTCCTCACCAACACCGCGGTGTACGCCACCTTCTACTCGGCGGCCGAGTTCTCGCAGCAGACCTTCAGGAAAATGTACTCGGTAAATATCACTTCCATTTTGTCCTTGATTTTTTTTTATAGTATAAGGGGGCAAACAAGATCTCTGTGGGAGGCCTATGGTAGTGATGCGACTCGAGTAGGAATTTGCGACTGGAGTCACTCGAGTAAGATTGTTCCCTCCCTCGAGTTATACTCGAGTAAAAATGTCACTCGAGTGAACTCGAGTGAACTTGGTCAACTCGGTGCGCCGAGTTCACTCGGTGACTCGAGTTCACTCGGTAACTCGAGTGCAAGTTCACTCGAGTAGGATTTTTTTCCACTCGAGTACGAGTTTGACAAACTGACTCGAGTGACTCGAGTAAAAACATGACTCGAGTCACATCACTAGCCTATGTCCAGTGGGCGTCGTCTGATTGATGATGATGATGATGATGATGAAATATAGACAATCTTAGGCAAGGAATGTTGTGTTCCTCTGCCGAGCACTCTTCTTGGTCAGGCAAATTGGCGACATACCACTGGATCCTGTCCGAGAGGGAAGTATTTTATCGACTTGCCACTATCCTGTTACGTCACTGATTACATCAGCTCAATGACGCTTAATATGTCGTCACTTGTCACGTATATTGGAGTTTTCTAAGACGGAATGGCCCAATAATATTTTATTTACCTTGGGCTTTGCAACGCAATGTTTTTGATAATACACAGAGTTTGTAATATGAAAGTGTGGGTTTCATTCTGTGGCAATTCTATTCTCGTAAATCTATTTTTACAACCAAGCTCACTATGTTGTTTTACTGATCTATAATTTTGTCATCTGTGGCAACGGTAGCGTGGCCGAGCGGTCTAAGGCGCTGGTTTAAGGCACCAGTCTCTTCGGAGGCGTGGGTTCGAATCCCACCGCTGCCAAGTTGTTTTTTTTATTTTTTTAAATTTATCTAACAATATTTTATTTTTAAAATATTGTATATTTTTAAAACGTAAAAAAAATATATTTTAAATGTAAGGTATTAAAGTTGTTTTTATCTGTAAAAGATGGAGTGCTATAGATAGTTCAACTGTAAATTCATTTTGAGAGGCATGTTTTAGTACACATGTTAGATTAAGAAAAATAAAGGTCACTTGGAAGTTTTGTATAATAACGGATTTAAATAAGTTAGGACAATAAACCATCTGAATTTTAATAATAGTACTTATCGCCTATCGTGCGCTAAATGAACTAATGGCACTATTAAATAAAAATCCAGATAGTGGAATATAAAAATAATATTTAAAGTATATTTTAACTATTGAATAATTTCGTAGCAGTTATATTCTATTAATTTTTAGAAGTGAAACTTCTATACGAGCGTTTGACTTGAGAAGTAAGCTGGCAAGAGCGTTACAAAAATCACACTATGGAAGTTGTCATTCAAATTCAAGTAAAACTCGATCTAAGTTAAATTTAAAAAATAAATATACATGTCATTGTAACTACGGTAATGAATTTGTGTAATAAACAAACAATTATGTTTTACTTCAGTTGTGTGGTCTAAAGCACACACTTTTTTGTACAGGGTGGCAAATTATAAGTTGAAACCTTTTAAATACTACCGACGCCCACAAACATCCGCATAGTGCCCTCCTTCCCCCGGAACGCGACAACGCAGCTGCAATTTTATTTTATCTTCTACTAGCTTCCGCCTGCAGCTTCGCCCGCGTGGATTTCGGACTTCAAAAATGGAGTTATTATACATATAATATATAAACTTTTCTCTTGAATCACTCTATCAAATAAAAAAAACCTAACAAAATCTGTTGTGTAATTTTAAAGATCTAAGCATACAGACACACAGACGGCAGAAGGCGACTTAGTTTTATACTATGTAGTGAAGTAAAACTACCCTAAAGGTTTATCAGGATTTATTTTAGAAACTAATTTGCAATATCTTTGCTAAACTTATTATCTTTATAGTGTAGGGACTTCCTCACAAAGAGGCATTCTTGGACATAGTTCTGTATGTAACAATTACAAATATTAAACAAATTTAAACCTATTGTTTATGTATTAGCCATTTTTTCGTTGAATGAATAGTTTAAACAAACGACCGGTCAAAACTCTATACATTAAGCTTCGATTTATAACATCCTATCGATTTATACTATCCTAGTAACAGTTTTTACTTTTAATAAGGGGTAGTGCGACGCTGCAGTGCACCGTAATTGGGTCAGCACGGTCAGGGAGGTACCTCGCACTCACACGATACTGACGTAAAGTGACAGCAGTACTGAGGGCGGAGGAGGAAGGAATGTGTTGACCACATCTATATAAATTCTATGCAGATGTCTATGGGCGTCGGTAGTCATGAAAGTGACTGCTCGTTTGCTCCCTTATTACTTACTGGACTTTAAAAAACGTGTTAGTTAAATAGTCTTTTATAGACTAGTTAAAACAGTACACTGTATGCTGCTTCTTAATTTGAAATTCAAATGTTTTTAGCCAGGGTTACTCGGCTAGTTCGAGTACTTGCGTGTTCTTTGTACATTACACACAAAGGAGATGGCACAAAATTGTACTGGATTGTGCATCAGAATGTAAAAAGATAAAATTTAAAAGAACAGATGTTGTATATATAGGATACAAAAGTTGCATTACGCTGCCCAGTTGTGGGCAAAATTTATGATGGTCAGAAAAACTTCATTTTAGCGAAGAGAATTATCACAATTTCACAATTAATTCATACTTAATTACATGCAAACATTCAGAAAATGTGTGAGATTAGAGATGTAGTTGATAGAGTGTATTGTTCTACTTCTTGATGAAAATTCATAATATTTTATTCGTACTTTGATTATTTTTTCTAATTTTTTTTTCAATTTTCAGCTTTTATTGATTTACCTGATGATGAGTCATCGAAACCGGTCGTAATAAATGTAATTTTAATTTATAAAAATAATAATAAAAATAAAGCCTTTTAAGTCATAGGGCACGTATTTCATGTTTTTAGGGTTCCGTAGCCAAAATGGCAAAAAACGGAACCCTTATAGACTCGTCATGTCTATTCGCCCGTCCGTCCGTATGTCCCACCCATTTTTTTCCGAAATCTATTGGGCCGTCGTAGTTGAAACTTTGTAGGTTGATGTATTCTGTGAACCGCTAGTAGAATTTTAAATAAAAATAAATTAATTAAGAAATAAAGGGGGGCACTCCATACATAGAACTGAATCTAAATTTTTTTTTTTCATCCAATCTGTATATGAGGGTCTGACAGGGAGGGAGGGACAGAGTCTGTGAATAGGTCTATAAAAATAACATTAAGGTTACTAAAACCATTTTTCGTACGCCGTATGCCCAACTAGCTCCTTCAATTCGACTACGGTCCAAAGGTTCCTCTGTTTTCGTGGTGGATTTTTATATAATAAGATAAACAAAATCTTATCTATATATCATCTTAATAAAACCGAATGCAGGCGAAAGATTTCGGAATGGCTAAAAACCCTAAATTATG
>LUGF01035559.1:60248-84968 GCA_001625245.1 Calycopis cecrops
GTTGTTAATGTTTTATTATATATAATTTACTTTGTAAATTCATTTCTCAGGCATTTGATTGACAGTTTTGACACTTACCTAGTAGGTACCTACAGATAATGACATATGATTTGATCTATGATAGTTGTCAATATCAATTGTTGCCATGTCAAATAATTATGAACAAATTATTTATAAAATAGTTTTTTGCATAATCCATGCTTAAACAAATGGAAGTATTGTATTTTAATTATTAAAAATATTCATAAATACAGGTAAAAAATCTAAATAACTGAACACTTAATAATAGCCTATATAATAGCTTTTTTCCAATAATTTTTTATTTTACATATGGCAAGTTTTGAAAAAACAATAATAAAGCCTTTTTACGAACTTCTTAAATTAAAATAATTACTTCTAAATATTTAGATTTACTTACTTTATAAGTACTTATAACAAATTTAATGACGACACATTAAAAACATAATTTCAAAATAAGCGATACAGATCTTGCCGTTTTTCTTTAAAAAATCAAAAATTTACTTAAACAGGTGCCTAGGAACAAATATTTGTAGACAAGATTTTATAGTGCTCTAGAATTAATATAAGACCTGAATACCAACTGCGACCATGTGGTTATGGCTATTCTAACTACTAGGTCACTCTGTTGTACTTATTATCTCATATCATTGACATTCGCACCATAACAAAGATCTATTGTCCACGAGAGATTGTGATAGTCATGAGCGTCTCCAACACTTGTACACAGGGGCATGGCGTTGTCCCGCCTGGCCAGCTTGTGGCGAACGTCGCTGGCGCGCCACCCCATCCTCACCAACACCGCGGTTTACGCCACCTTCTACTCGGCCGCCGAGTTCTCGCAGCAGACCTTCAGGAAAATGTACTCGGTAAATATCACTTCCATTTTGTGCTTGGTTTTTTTTTGTAGTATAAGGGGGCAAACAAGCTCTCTGTGGGAGGCCTATGTTAGTGATGCGACTCGAGTAGGAATTTGCGACTAGAGTCACTTGAGTAAGATTGTTCCCTCACTCGAGTTATAGTCGAGTAAAAAAGTCACTCGATTGAACTCGGTCAATTCAGTGCGCCGAGTTCACTCGGTGACTCGAGTTCACTCTGTAACTCGAGTGCAAGTTCACTTGAGAAGGATTTTTTTTCACTTGAGTACGAGTTTGACAAACTGACTCTAGTGACTCGAATAAAAACATGACTCGAGTCACATCACTAGCCTATGTCCAGTGAACGTCTTCTGATTGTTGATGATGATGATGATGAAATATAGACAAGCTTAGGCAAGGAATGTTGTGTTTCACTGCCGAGCACTCTTCTTGGTCAGGCAAATTGGCGACATACCACTGGATCCTGTCCGAGAGGGAAGTATTTTAACGACTTGCCACTATCTTGTTACGTCACTGATTACATCAGCTCAATGACGCTTAATATGTCGTCACTTGTCACGTATATTGGAGTTTTCTTTAACGGAATGGCCCAATAATATTTTATTTACCTTGGGCTTTGCAACGCAATGTTTTTGATAATACACAGAATTTGTAATATGAAAGTGTGGGTTTCATTCTGTGGCAATTCTATTCTCGTAAATCTATTTTTACAACCAAGCTCACTATGTTGTTTTACTGATCTATAATTTTGTCATTTGTGGCAACGGTAGCGTGGCCGAGCGGTCTAAGGCGCTGGTTTAAGGCACCAGTCTCTTCGGAGGCGTGGGTTCGAATCCCACCGCTGCCAAGTTGTTTTTTTTATATTTTTAAATTTATCTGACAATTTTTTATTTTTAAAATATTGTAAATTTTTAAAACGTAAATAAAAATATTTTTAAATGTAGGGTATTAAAGTTGTTTTTATCTGTAAAAGCTGGACTGCTATAGAATATAGATAGTTCAATTGTATTATGATTGGCATGTTTTAGTACATCTGTTAGATTAAGAAAAATAAAGGTCACTTGGAAGTTTTGTATAATAACGGAGTAAAATAGGTTATGACAATAAACCATCTGAATTTTAATAATAGTACTTATCGCCTATCGTGCGCTAAATGAACTAATGACACTATTAAATAAAAATCCAGATAGTGGAATATAAAAATAATATTAAAGTATATTTTAACTATTGAATAATTTCGTAGCAGTTATATTCCATTATTTTTTAGAAGTGAAACTTGTATACGAGCGTTTAACTTGAGAAGTAAGCTGGCAAGAGCGTGACAAAAATCACACTATGGAAGTTGTCATTCAAATTCAAGTAAAACTCGATCTAAGTTAAATTTAAAAAATAATTATCATGACATGTCATTGTAACTACGGTAATGAATTTGTGTAATAAACAAACAATTATGTTTTACTTCAGTTGTGTGGTCTAAAGCACACACTTTTCTATACAGGGTGGCAAATTATAAGTTGAAACCTTTTAAATACTACCGACGCCCACAAACATCCGCATAGTGCCCTCCTTCCCCCGGAACGCGACAACGCAGCTGCATTTTTATTTTATCTTCTACTAGCTTCCGCCCGCAGCCTCGTCCGCGTGGATTTCGGACTTCAAAAATGGAGTTATTATACATATAATATATAAACTTTCCTCTTGAATCACTCTATCAAATAACAAAAACTAACAAAATCTGTTGCGTAATTTTAAAGATCTAAGCATACAGACACACAGACGGCAGAAGGCGACTTAGTTTTATACTATGTTGTGAAGTAAAACTACTTTAAAGGTTTATCAGGATTTATTTAAAAAAATAATTTGCAATACAATAGTATTTATAGTATAGGCACTTCTCACAAAGACGCATTCTTGGACATAGTTCTGTATGTAACAATTACAAATATTAAACAAATTTAAACCTATTGTTTATGTATTAGCCATTTTTTCGTTGAATGAATAGTTTAAACAAACAACCGGTCAAAACTCCATACATATAGCTTCGATTTGTAATCATCCTATCGATTTATACTATCCTAGTAACAGTTTTTACTTTTAATAAGGGGTAGTGCGACGCTGCAGTGCACGGGATTTGGGTCAGCACGACCTGGGAGGTACCTCCCACTCATACGATACTGATGTAAAGTGACAGCAGTACTGACGTGTATTGTGCGGTGTGTAAGTAACCGGTGGCCCATGGAGGGCGAAGGAGGAAGGAATGTGTTGCCCACATCTATATAACCTCTATGCAGATGTCTATGGGCGTTTGTTCCCTTATTACTTACTGGTCTGATTTTAATAAAAAACGTGCTAGTTAAATACTTAGTATTTTATAGACTAGTTAAAACAGTACACTGTATGCTGCTTCTTAATTTGAAATTCAAATGTTTTTGGCCAGGGTTACTCGGCTAGCTCTGGTACTTGCGTGTTCTTGATACATTACACACAAAGGAGATGGCACAAAATTGTACTGAATTGTGCCTCAGAATGTACAAATATAAAATCTATATTATTTAAAAGAACAGATGTTGTATATATAGGATACAAAAGTTGCATTACGCTGCCCAGTTGTGGGCAAAACTTATGATGGTCAGAAAAACTTCATTTTAGCGAATAGAATTATCACAATTTCACAATTAATTCATACTTAATAGGGAATATGCGTATGATTCAAATAATGATAATTTTTTTTATATGTAAAGTCTTTTCCTGTAGATGTGCGTACGTATTAATATTTTTTTGTATAATTTTGTTTTCAATCAGAAAATAATTATTGAAAAGTGCAAAAATTATGCGGGAAGATTGAATTAGGTGAAACGCACGCCATTGGTCGGAACGAATTGTGACGTCAAAGTTCATAAATAACATCATTGTTCACGAGCATTGGAGCATTGCCATTGGTGGTTGTTATGATGCGTGACGTCATGTCAGCGCGGCAAAATGGCGATCGTTTAAAAAGCTGTTATCGGCCTACTAATTTGAAACATTTTTTTTTGAACTTAACATTGTTTTTTCAGCGCTGATATTTTTTTTTACATTAATGTAATTATGTAAATTATCATTTAAAAATATAAAAAAAATACATGCATATTCCCTATTATATGCAAACATTTGAGAAAATGTGTGCGATTAGAGATGTAGTTGATAGAGTGTATTGTTCTACTTCTTGATGAAAATTCATAATATTTTATTCGTACTTTGATTATTTTTTCTAATTTTTTTTTCAATTTTCAGCTTTTATTGATTTACCTGATGATGAGTCATCGAAACCGTTCGTAATGAATGTAATTTTAATTTATAAAAATAATAATAAAAATAAAGCCTTTTAAGTCATATGGCAGGTATTTCATGTTTTTAGGGTTCCGTAGCCAAAATGGCAAAAAACGGAACCCTTATAGACTCGTCATGTCTGTTCGTCCGTCCGTCCGTATGTCACACCCATTTTTTTCCGAAATCTATTGGGCCGTCGTAGTTGAAACTTTGTAGGTTGATGTATTCTGTGAACCGCTAGTAAAATTTTAAATAAAAATAAATAAATTAAGAAATAAAGGGGGGCACTCCATACATAGAACTGAATCTAAAATTTTTTTTTTCATCCAATCTGTATATGAGGGTCTCACAGGGAGGGAGGGACAGAGTTTGTGAATAGGTCTATAAAAATGACATTAAGGTTACTAAAACAATTTTTCGTAAAAATTAATCGTTTGAAAGATAGACGCTTCCAAAGTGGAAAATTGAGTGCCCCCCCCCCCTTCTAACTTTTAAAATAAGAGAGTGAGAAATCTAAAAAATATATATGCTGTAGATCTCAATGAAAACTATAAACGAAAATTGGTTTGAGCGAGATATCATTATAAGTTTTTGAGAAATAACACATATTCATAAAACGCAAATACAACTTTGTCGTTCATACAAACGCTATGAAAAACCAAGTTATTTTATTTTCTGGTGAATATGTCGCAGAAAGTCGTCTATACGTTTCATTGGTACGGAACCCTTAGTGTGCGAGTCCGACTCACGCTTGGCCGGTTTTTCTTACTTTAATTTAAACAGTCTAACTTTAGGCCAATGTTGCCCGACATCTAGGTAAATAGCCCAGTTACCTAAAATGTTATTGCTAGGTAATATTGTTTTTCAATTTATTTCAGCCTGAGAAACCTGAATACGATTTTGCTGCTGCAGCTCGGATTGTCGCAGTTGGAAGCTGTCTCTACGCACCCACTCTTTATGTATGGTAAGGTTGTGAATCTCATTTTGCTGTACTTAAGAAAAAAATATTTAATATTAGTCGACCGGCTGGCCTGGAATACTACAGGGCTCGAATGAGCGGAGCATGTTGCGGATAAGCGTCATTAATGTTTAATGTATAATTATGTATTTCTATAATAAAAATATTAAATATATTCCGTTGTCTAGTACCCGTAACACAAGTCCTTACGGTACTTAGCACGGGGCTAGATTAACGTGATGTGCAAAGTCCACAGATATTGTTATTATGCCAATAATAATATATTTCAATTAATGCGCCTAGATTTTCTAGGACAGCATCCGTAAAACTTCTTACAGCACGTTAACGGCGACTAACCTATCTACCTACTCGGTACTCTGTGACATACCTATCTGCAATGCTTGTCCACATATCTCCGGTGGTAGTACTTACCTGTGTCCAATGCACGCAAAGGCAACTAAACTGATTGACAGTGATACAAACTTTCAACCTGAAAAATCTATTTTTTCTCTGACAGAAGCCAGAAAAAATAAACAATCCTAAACGTCGTTTTTGTACGTTTCTACCAAATTATTTCTTAGTACAATGTAACACTGTTTACAGTTATAGGGATTCTCAAAAGTAGTATTTAGCTTTTGACACGAGGCGGCCATTGCGGATGCCTCGTGGGCCTAAACGTGATGTATGTAAGCCGATAAGAAGTTACACACAATCGACCGGACAAATCTTCACTGAATTTCAATTTCATTAGTTGTATTATAAAAGTTTTTTCACCGACGAGCTCAGTGGAGCAGTGCAGATCTGTGGCTAGCAGTGGATGAAATACCGCTGATATCAGTGGCGTAGCGTGCTCAGGCAGGGCCCCGTATAAAAGTTGGTTTGGGGGCATTTATGAATGGTAAATAATTCTCACAAAAGAAAAATGTTTGTTTACGCATGTTGGGGGCCCCGTATAATTAATGCGGCAGATACGGCGATAGCTACGCCCACGGTTTATTTTTTTTTTATAATATAGGAGGGCAAACGAGCAGCCGGAGCCATTTTCATGACTACCGACGCCCATAGACATCCGTATAGAAACTACACAGATGCGCTGCCCTCCTTTCGCCTCCCACCTCCATAGGCCACCGGCTACTTACACACCGCACGAAACGCGACAGCATAGCTGTCACTTCACGCCGGTCTCGTGTATGCGAGAGGCCCAATTCGGCTGCATGCAAGCATGCAGGTCGGCATTACCTCTTACTAAAATCTCCTTATTTACCGAAATCCACGCAGGCGAAGCTGCAGGCGGAAGCTAGTGTTGTTTTGTGACCGTGACCTGTGCCTCTGAGTGAGGCAGTCCAGCAGTGGACGTCTGGCTGCCACTGATGATGATGATGATTGTCTTCCTCCGCAGGTACAAGCTGCTGGACAGAAAGTTCGTCGGCACGGGCGTGAGGTCCGTGGTCTCCAAGGTGGCGCTGGATCAGTTGGCCATGACGCCTGTATTGATGGCCGCATTCTATACATGTAAGTCATTGGTTCAGCCAGTTTTATTACATACTAGCTGACCCGACAGACGTTGTCATGGTAACGTGTAGTGTTATGTGGCCGAATTGTCAACCCGGTACTATAGCCCTATACCTATACAGTAGTGTATTTCAAGTCGAGATGCCGACTGCAACATTATAGTTACATTGATAAATTATTATACCCTAACCCCCTTATTAACAAACATAAAATACCTTTATTCAAGTAGTAACCTAGTAATAAACTGACATCTGTCAAATTCGATATTAAAAAACATATAAAAGTATGGAATTTGACAGATGTCATTTTATTACTAGGTTACTACTTGAATAAAGTTATTCTATGTTTGTTAATAAGGCGGTACATGTTATTCTGATGTTTAAGCCATATTATTGTAAAGTTTATTAAAATCCATTCAGTAGTTTTCACGTGAAACAGTACCAAACATTAATGCATCCATCCATACTTACAACCTTTTGCGTTTATAATAATAGTAGGATGGCAGATGCTTTTATGTAAGAGGTAGTGCCACTCTGCGTGCATGTAGCTGAATTGGGCCGGTACGACCGGGGATGTGGCCATACGACAGTTGCACTGTGAGGTGTATAAGTGGCCGGTGGCCTACGGAGGGGCGAAGAGGAAGGGGAGTAGTCATGAAAATGACCCCACACCTTGTTTGCCCCTTATACTATAAAAAACACCACATGGGGCCATATTTTCAACTCTCACAATATCTCAAGAGACGTGACCTCGGGCCACTTACTGGGTCGTGCCGGCTCAGTTCGTGTGCAATACAGCAATGACACTACCTACTCTTACTTTGTATGTATACTCGAATTTACTAACTAGTCTTCGGTATTTTATAGCTTTTTGTTACTGCTACTGAATTGCTGACCAGAAAAGAAGCTTTGTAAGAGGTAGTGCCACACTGCATGCATGCAGTTGAGTTGGGCCGGCATGACCGGGGAGGTACCTCTCGCTTACACGAGACCGGCGTAAAGTGACAGCTGTGCTGTCGCGTTTCGTGCGGTGTGTAAGTAGCCGGTGGCCCATGGAGGTGGGAGGAGAAAGGAGGGCGGCGCATCTGTATAGCCTCTATGCGGATGTTTGTGGGCGTCGGTAGTCATGAAAATGGCGCCGGCTGCTCGTTTGCCCTCCTATACCATAAAAAAAAAAAGAAGAGGACAGTCGGTTAACGACTATCGTCGCCCACAGACACCTACATAACCTGTAAGCAGCCTTCTCCGTTCGTGCTCCCCTTCAACAAGGCACTGGAATCTCAGCCGTCACTTCATTGCCAGTATCGCGAGAGCGGGTACCACCCCGGTCGTGCAAGGCGCAAGCCCAATTCGGCTGCAGCATGCTCTTCACACTAAGGGTCAACTCACACCGAAAGAGCGGCGAAGCGCAGCGAAGCGAAGCGACCCGCCCGGTAGGGAAGGCGCGCGGATTCCCGCGACTGCTCGGGAAGTCGTTGGCATGCTCCAGAAGTCGAGAGAATTCGATAATAAGTACTATAGTAATGAAAATAAAGTTGAAATTCATATGACACATAAACTGCGCTTCGTTTCGCTGCCCTTCGCCGCTCTTTTGGTGTGAGTTGACCCTAAAACCCTATTCGGTTAATTTTTTAATCACTAAAATAACCCACTTCCAGTGCTGGGCATTCTGGAGGGAAAAAAGGATATATTTGAGGAGCTGCGAGCCAAGTACTGGCAGACGTTCGTAGCCAACCAGACCTTCTGGATCCCGGTGCAGACGCTCAACTTCTGGCTGGTGCCAGGAAACCTGCGGGTGGTGTACGTGGCCTCTGCCTCGCTGATCTGGATTAACGTCCTCTGCTACATCAAACGGCAGAAACTTGAGCCAAGTGATAGCCCATAAAAGGATCCCATCACAACTGCTAGGTGTTCAAGCCCTGGCCCCCGCCAGATCTTGGTCCAATGGGCAAATTACACTTATCTAAATTTAGGATTGTAAATTATTTACAATAGGAAAGTGGCTTTTAGTCATCCTAATTAGAATGCTATATCATTATTGTCAGAAACAAACTTGCTTCCTAATGAGGATATATTTAGGTTCCTTACTTGCTGGCACTTTCCTAAATTAATTTTATGAATAATTTAGAAAATTTTGATAAGTATAATTAGTTCTTTATGCATCTACCCCCTTATTAATAAACATAGAATAACTTTATCCAAGTATTTAATTTAGTAATTTGACAGATGTTAGTTTATTACTAGGTTATTACTTGGATAAAGTTATTCTATGTTAATTAATAACGGGGCTAGCGTTTATAAGAACGAATCATTCCGAAGTGAAACTTCGGCGAAGAGTAGCTCATACGGGATCGAACTCTGCAAATAGCAATAGGCGAGCTGATGCAACAACCTACATCAGCCCCCTCCAATGAGCTCTAAAATAATTCGTTTTAGTACAATAAATGACGCTACCCAAATACCTAATTAAGATATACAAATCATACCTATAATCAAGGACGTTAAGGCGCTGTGAGTAGTACCTAACATCGATGTAGCGGGGGTGAAGCAGACGCAATCAAAGCGCGGTGCGAGGCTCCCCGCGCGGGCGGACGGTATGTTGCCTAGAAACTAATGAAGTATTGAAATTGTGACAGTGTATTTATGTTTGCGCGTGTAAAGTGTTTCTAGACATAACAAACATTTTTTTTAACAATTTGATTACTTCTCGTCAGTTTATTGCACCAGCTCTAATTATAACTATACTCGTTTAATCCTTTAATCATATAAAGCAAGTACATTCAATATATGTATACAGATTCTCTAAAACATTCGATCGCGTAGACCATGTTACGTTTTACATGTTGGAATACATATAAACTGACATAGATTATGTACAGAATAGAACACACTTAGTCGCATGAATCTGTTCCAACGTAACGTTTAATAGCAACGTCAGGGAGTACCCCTGACGTTGCACAGGTTTATTAATTATTATTATCCTAATATTTATTAATGACCTTCTGTGTCGAATCGAAAGATATTCAATGCTTAGCTTACGCCGATGCAAATGTAATAAATTTTTTTAGACTTATTTCTGATTTCAGTGATTGCGAAATACTCCAATCTGACGTAAATACAGTTACTGATTGGTGTGACGAAAACGCTATGTCACTAAACACTCACAAATGTCTGGCGATAGCCACGTACGTGATACCAGTGTACGTGATAACGTACACTAAAAATTAACTACCATTTAATTTTACGTACAAGATTAACGATAATCCTATAAATAGAGTCAATGTAGTCCGTGATTTAGGGGTAATATTTGACTCCGCTGTGTCCTCTAGACCTCATTATGGTCACATCTGCAGCAAAGCCGGGCGTATGTTGTCTTTTTTACCGTGTAAGGCTTTTCAAACAGATAAGCATTCTACTAACTTTGTACAACTGTCGAGTCTGAGGCATAGTCGAATATTGTTCGTCTGTGTGGCTCTTGTCTATGGAACACACACAGATAGAATAGAAGCCATACAAAGGCGGTTCGTTAGTGTTTTGTTCTAAGGTTGGGATAAGACGTAAAATAAGAAGCTACGAAGATCGACCTAAAAAGTTTAAAATTATGATATCAGACGATGGATTAGTAGCGACTTGTGTGAATAGACTCCGTCCGCCTTTTTTTAATGTCCTTGCCTATAATATAAGATTAATTCTATTATTTTTGTTGTAATAAATGTATCGTTGACTGTTTGTATTATTTTATTTATCTGTATAAATTTAAACATGCCTATATGCAATAACAGCCAGAGGTTGCCAGTGCCACGCTGCGTGCATGCATGCAGCTGAAATGGGTCGGCACGACCGGGGAGGTTACCTCTCCCTTAAGCGATACCGGTCTTAAGTTTCGAGCACTGTGTATAAGTAGTTGGTGGCTCATAGAGGGGAAGAGGAAGGAGGGCAACGTATCTTATCTTAGCTTAGAGATTTTGCCTGCAATTGTTGACATGTAAAAAAAACATCCGCAGCAGTAAATAAAAATTGCAGTCACTAACGCTAGCCCTATAGGATACAATTTCTCCAGATACGATGGACCCTCTCATCAACCGCACCAGACGCGACAGCATGCCGTAACGTGGCTGATGGCAATACAAGGCTTATTACATAAGACATCACGACAAAGAATAACAGAACAATCGGTAATTGGATAACATCTCTACTTCCACGGCTTCCCCGCCTCGCTCTCGATATCGAGTGACCGTAACTCAGTTAGTCCACCGCTCTCCGAGACAAAGGGGCAGAATGGAGGAGTTGACTTTTAATTGTTCTACGAATTACTCGAAGACAGAACCCCTGGTCTCAACCAGGTGCCTGCCTAGAGCCTGTGTCGTGGGGGTTCTCACTGGAGTTGTTATAACGGTCTTTAGGATCATCAATATGATTCGAAAGGAGGTCAGTATGTTTCTAGTAGTGTTGGTAGTTTCAATGAAATTTCGACGATATACGTGTTGGAGCCGGTCTAATTTGGATGCACAGCAGCTTGGTCTGGTGTTCAATAAGCTTGGTAGGAAGTAGGCTGATGATGATGGTGTATTTAAAGAGTTTGTATATTGAGTAATATTAGTAAAAGTAGTTCAATTGAGTAATTCAAGCTTCATAAGTGAAAATGTTTCCAGGCCCTTCGTTTAAGGTGTCTTTAAGCTGGCAATAATGGCCTCTGTTTCACTATATGTATAGTGATAAAGATGTAGGTAAGAGGTAGTGCCACACTGTAGGCTTGCATGCAGTCGAATTGGGCCGGCACGACCGGGGAGGTACCTCTCGCTTACACGAGACTGGCGTAAAGTGGCAGCTGTGCTGTCGCGTTTCATGCGGTGTGTAAGTAGCCGGTGGCCCATGGAGGTGGGAGGAGAAAGGAGGGCAGCGCATCTGTATAGCCTCTATGCGGATGTTTGTGGGCGTCGGTAGTCATGAAAATGACACTGGCTGCTCGTTTGCGCTCCTATAACATAAAGAAAAGGGTGAGGTAGTGTATAGATCCTTTAAGGAAATATAGACGGCAAAGTATTTTTTTCAACGCCCACACAGACCGTCTATTACCCTTCTTACCTTCTCTCCAATGGCTCCATTTGACTACCGGAAACTTGCAAATCGTTACAGCAGAGCTGGCATTTTGCGTGATAGGCGAACGTGAGGTGCCCTGGCGGCCCAATTCAGCTGCAATAAATCATGGAACTACCTCTTACAAAGAAACCAAGACGATTGTACTTCCTGGTGTCAAAGTTACACGCCTTAAGAGTAAGTATCGTGTGCAGTACAGATAAAGTTATGTAACTCACTAGATCAACGGCTATGGGTTATAAAATTGGTGGTGAGCACGGAAACCGAGCGCCACGAGGAAGCCACGCCTATCCGGTTACGATCGGCGCACTGAACTGTGTCAACGTTGTTGAATATTCGTTCAGCCAGTGGTGTTACGTGTTCGACATTTCAAATGTTATATAATTTGTTAGGGACGTTGAAGTGATAATGTTCAAGTCTAATTTAATTAAATAAATGATACTGATAGATTGATATGGCACTGATTATTGATAAAATGGCTTTAAAAACTTTAGAGTAGAGGAGGTCAGAGTCGAAGGGATACAAATGAGGCTTGCAGAGCAACCTGCAAGGAAGCAAAACGTATCCGTAAACATTTACGATTTGCCACCTACGACAACTTGCGTTCTTTAGTAGCACATATCTCATATCAGATTTACTTCTCACCGCTGTTTTTCTTAGTAGTAGTAATAGTAAATGTAAAATAAAAAAGCAATGAGATGCAAAATTACTAAATGAGATTTTGTTTCAGAACAAAACTTTCAAAGCACCAACGATAAACAATTTTGCGGATAGAAAGATGTTGCTAAGAGCAACTCTATTAGTGATATTAGCACTGTCAATGCCTTGGGTCATCCTGTTTCTGTGCATAGCTGTATGTTACAAGACTGTCTGCTCACTGATCATCAGGATTAAGGATCACAGGTTCGCTGGATTCTTGGACAGTTTCGATGTGTTCTGGAGCTTGGAAAACGATGCCACGAAAAGCATTATCAATATTCTGGGTATCATAGAAGCTGAAACTTCAGAGGGTTTGATAGAGCATATCAAAGACAAATTACAAAGCATAGTATTAAACAAGGATATAGAAAAGATATTCTATAGACGTAACGAAGATTACGGATTCTATTACTGGAGAAGATGCCCATACGTGGACATCGATCAGTACGTTAGACTAGTTGACGTATGTAATTATAGAGAGCTAAACGTAGCAGATTTAGAAGAAGTCATGTCGGAAATATCATATCAATCTTTACCATACAACGACGAAGGTCTATTTCAAATTTTAGTGACCAGCAATAGAATAGCAAACACGGGTAATGATACAAAGGGAGACTATGGTATTATTTTCAGAATACACCATTCTGTCGGTGATGGTGTGGCGTTGGTTCAATTCTTGTGCCAGGTTCTAGCTGATGAGAAGGAGAACGGCCCGACACTGTTCTGTATGCCAGAGACATACAGAACCCGTTGCGTTCTATCCATCACCGACTTGCTATCGATGATGTCGAAGTTGTGCGAAATACCGATATGCTTTATTGATGGTGTACTGAGAGATCCTGATATAAGCAGTTTGCACGGACAGAAGTTACTCGGGAGAAAGATATATAAGTGGGTTGATACGGAAGACAATTTATTTCGAATGATTAAGGAGATTAAGAGTAGGAAAAGTTACAACTTTTCGGACATTCTAGTGACCGCATTGTCGCGGGGCCTAAGGGAGTCTTTCATAAAGGTAATAGTTTATATTATATACCATTTTAAACTAAGCCGGAATAATGACAGCTCATCATTGAATAAACTGTAGTATAAGCTAAAAACGTTTCGAGCGAAGAATTTATTAAATGTATACTAGCTGTTACCTGCGACTTCGCTCGTGTAATTTTTCGCAATAAAAAGGAGCCGATGGCACTCTTCAGTCCTTCAACTTTCTCCACACTAAATATCACATCGATCCGATTTGATGTGAAAGAGGGACAAAGAAACAAACAAACAGACACATTTTCACATTTATAATATCTATACATATAATAAAACAGTAAAATTTTAGTGTCTGAAAATTGAATATATTTACGAAAAACTAATTGGGGGCGATTTTAAAATAGTAACAGAACACTTTTCTATGATTTTAAATTTTTTGTTTGTCTGTTTGTCCGTTTGTTCGGGCTAATCTCCGAAACTACTGGACGGATTTTCATGAAACTTTACATTAATATAGCTTTCATATCAGAATAACATAATAAGTTAAAATTTTGAATAATTTTTGAAGTCCGAAATCCACGCGGGCGAAGCCGCGGGCGGAAGCTAGTTAAATAATATAATATAGATTTTTTTAATGCATGTACAGTAGTATACACAATACAGAATACACAATAGTGTACACTGTACAGTAGTATATCTGTAAAATTGTTGGAACTAGGACTTTGTGGAAATTTAAAATAGCTTTGTATTTCAGGAAGAAATGAATTCTCTAATACCAGTACCAGATAACGTAGCAGTGATATTGCCGATCCGCTTCAACAGGATTGACTACAATGATGGCGTCAGGTTTGAGAACAACTTCACAGTTAGCATCTTAGACTTGCCAATCAAAGGAGATGAGAAGAGAGTGAGGGACAATTTCAATAAGCTACGAAACAGCGCCGATCCTTTGGTAAGAATTTTCATTATTACTTTATTAAAAATACCTGTAGAAAGTAATTGGGAAATCGTTGGTTTAGTCTATATTAAAGACGCTCTAGGTGCTGGGCTTTAGTAAAAGTCAATATTTTTTAGAATGTCTTCATGAGAGTCAAAAACAGCATCGGTTCCAATCCAATCCGAGAAGTACCGGCCGCGGCGGAACAAACTCATCTGAAACACTTTGTTGATGTTGATGATAGTACTTAGTTAGTAGTAACTCAGATTTGTTACATTGAACCAAAAACTTATTCCCAAGGTTTGTAATCTATACATACCTACCTACAATAAAACAGCAAAATTCGTGTGTCTGTACATTAAGTATATTAACGAAAAACTAATTGGGGGCGATATTGAAATAGTATTAGAACGCTTTTCAATGCTATTTAAATTTTTCGTCTGTCTGTTTGTCCAGGCTAATCTTCGATACTACTGGACGGATGCGAATGAAACTTTTTGTGGTGTATACAGGGTTAAATTTTGGTCACCGGTTAACTTTTAACACTCAGCACTACCTTAAATTTTTATACGGAAACACGGATGCCGCTCGTATTTTCTATGAACCCGCTGGGCGGGTCACCGGCATAGCTTATCGGCATAAGTGAACCCGCCAGGCGGGTCAACTGGCATTACTTAAAGCAAAGTACTAGTTTTTTGGTTTTTTGAGCTGTATATTTGTATAAGAAGAATATTTGTTACACGATCTGATTGTCAGCTCAGTTAAACACAGTTTCAGGTGTTTTTGATTGTAAAATGGACAAAAATCAGTCTAAAAGTAAAATACTGTTGTAATTTATTAAGTGGTACTCAACATTTGGTAATTTATTACAAATCTTATTTTACGTTTAGTGTTTATAGATAATTATCGAAAGAGGGATAAGTAACTCGAATGTAGCCCTACACAAAGACACCCTAAGACAATTTGATGAATGTCAGTCAGTCAGTCGATATTGTCCAATATATCAAGAAAAAGGAAATTGAATGGCTTCCAAAATTTTGAAAATTCATCTTCCTCGAGTAACATTGACATAATTACGTATTCTAATGAAGATGATTAAGAGCGTACTTATGACAAAAATAAGAGACAAAATGTATAAAAAAATATGGTCTTAAAGGTCGAATTTTACCTAGACCGCTCGGCCCTCTCTGTCGGTTGGTCTTGATCGGGGGAATAATAGGAACAGCATTTTAGACCGATAAGATCCAACAACATACTGTGTAATTTTGACTTTAAAAAATTTTGTCATATCGCATATAGGTATATAATAAATCCGCGAGAACTATGGCCCATGGAGGTAGGAGGAGAAAGGAGGGCAGCGCATCTGTATAGCCTCTACGCGGATGTTTGTGGGCGTCGGTCGTCATGACAATGGCTCCGGCTGCTCGTTTGCCCTCCTATATCATAAAAAAAAATCTATAGTATAACATCGTATTAGACCGATAAAAGCGGGATCGTTATCTATTGAATATTATGCAGTTTTATTTTTTTAGTTTTGGTGGTTTATTCCGGAAATCCCCACCGACAAATCCCTACCAGTGGGGATTTTGGTGTAATATGAAGTTATAATAACTGTTATTCATTTTATACGTAAGACTAGCTGACAACTTCGTTCGCGTAACGTATTTTATATATTAAATTCTTTCAAATTTTCAAATCCCTCGGGTGAAATATAAATACTGAATTTCCAGTAGAAATGAGCGATTTTCCCGCAGTAAAATGTACTGTAGATGTTGAGGCTTAGTATTTATAAACCACAAAAAGTTTCGTTCAAATCCGTCCAGTACTTTCGGAGATTAGCCCGGACAAACAGGCAGACAAAAAATTTAAAAAAACATTGAAGTGTTCTAATACTATTTTAACATCGCCCCCAATTAGTTTTTAGTAAATATATTCAATGTACAGACACACTAATTTTACTGTTTTATTACATGTATAGATTAAAGCGAAACTACAGACACGAATATAAAAATATTTATAGTTACAATGTTGACAACCACTTTTTGTTACAATGTATGAACCCGCCTAGCGGGATCGTGGCATGGGATATGAACTTTTTTTAACATATTATTTAAACATCAGAATTTTGACGCCACTATTAATTTCAATTGATTTTGAACCATATAAGACGCCAGCGAAATTTAAAGTAAAACTAAATGTTAATTTAGGAAATATTATAAAAAAATACAGATCCCGCCTAGCGGGTCACCGGCATGTCATGTACAATTTAGAGAACCCGCCTAGCGGATTACTGGCACTGAATGTGAATAAGGTAGTAAACATCAATCCAAGGGTGTGTTTAAAATGTTATCGTCTAATTGTAATATTTTGTTAAATAAAAATCGATTTGAAATTGTCCTTAAAAATACAACGATCGTTGTTCGTATTGACCTCGAGGCAACGCGTCTAGGACATAATATTATACAGAATTAATTGCTACTGGCGCCGAATGGTTGAATAGTGCGCCCCGAGTTAGTAGTCTTTTTGTTTTTTTTTTTCCCAATGGTATAGGGGGGCAAACGAGCAGTCGGAGACATTTTCATGACTACCGACGCCCATTGACATCCGCATAGACTATACGGATGCGCTGCCCCCTTTTCTCCTCCCACCTCCATGGGCCACCGGATACTTACACACCGCACGAAACGCGACAGCACAGCTGTCACTTTACGCCGGTCTTGTGTAAGCGAGAGGTACCTTCCCGGTCGTGCCGGCCCAATTCGGCTACATGCAAGCTTGCAGTGTGGCATTACCTCTTACTAAAAACTACACGATGATATTTTTAGTGTAGGACAAAAAATTATATTTTTATTATTTTTTTTATTTCATAAATCGAATTCGATTCTGAACCAAGTCTATAAATTTGGCTGGTGACCAAAATTTAACCCTGTAGATGCTAAGCCTGGTCAATGTCAAAACTAACTTTTACTGCGGTAAATCGCTCATTCCTAGGGGTAATCGGAATAATTTCGGCAAAACAATAACAAATTACTTCGACTATAAACGACTTATAAATATCTGTGGATTTTGCACACCATGTTAGTCTAGCCCCGTGCGAAGTACCGTAAGGACTTGTGTTACGGGTACTAGACAACGGAATTATTTTTACTATAGAAATACATATAATACATTGATAAACATCCATGACCTAGACGGGAATCGAACCCGCGACACCTGGTGCGACATGCTCCACTTATCCGAGCCCTGTACCACTGCGCTAGCCTGGTCGTCGCTATTCGAACGAAGTCCCAAACACCAGCTAGTTCTATAAAAATTCTCTAATACTGTAATCACAATACACTTTTACCACAGTTCAAGGACTTTTTATGATTTATTTATTTCCATAAGCTGGCATAAGCATTTTAATTTTTAATAGTTACCTAAGTATTAATAAATAATTGAGAAATATCTAAAACCATATAGGATGAAAAATTTATATATTGAAATTGAGTTTAAGATACAAATTTGCAGACAAACTACTACTTTCTCAAAATCTGCGGTCTCCTCCCGAGAGACGTGCTCTGCCCGATGTTCCACAGCAGTCAGGCCACGATGGTGTTCAGCAACATGCCGGGCCCCGACGAGCTCAGCATTTCAGGAGGCGCTCTGAAGTCCCTCGTATTTTTTGTCCCAAACAACGGAAGTACAGGTTTGTCTATTTAGCTTAGGCTATTATTTATACTTATTTAATATATTGAAGATCCAATGGAATCTACAATGGGGTATAAGAAATATATTGTTACGTAGGCCTAAATTGTTTAAGATGTGTAATTATTGTTTTCTTTTTAATGATAATAATCTTCTATTAGTTATATTTTAAAAAGCGATAGGTTTTTTAGTTTTAGGGTTCAAAGAAAAAAAATCGCGTTATAGCTTTGCAGAGTTATTGACATCCTTCTCTAACGGGCTACTCGGAGTCAAACTCACGAAACGCGACGCATAGCTGCGCTTTCGAGAGTAACCTCCCCAGCCATGTCGGCCAAATTATTCGCTGCATTACCTGCACCTAAGCCCTATTTGATCGAACTTCCCCAGATTCGCCTCAGAGGTGGGTTTATCGGCACTTAAAAACCGCACGAAACTTGACAGCATAGCTATTAACGCCGATATTACATGCATCTTTATAACGCACTAGATTTTAGTAAGAAGTAATGCCACGCTGCAGCAGAATCGGGCCGTCACCATTGGAGATTACTTACCTTTTTCCTCTCGATTACTCGATACCGGCGTAAAATGCCAGTTGTGCTGTCGCGTTTTGTGAGGTAAGTAGCCGGTGGCTCATAGAGATGGGAGGAAGGAGGGCAAGGCAGCTGTATAAAGTCTATGAGGATGTCTATGGGCATCGGTATTCGGTAGTTTGGCCCCCTATACTAAAAAAAATATTAGTTGAGATTATTTATAGGCAAACTCAATTTCCCTTTTCCAATTCTTCAATCTAATCTTTCTAAGTCATTCTAAGTCATGGGACCACATAAGATCAGGGTTCTGGTAACATTTGAATGATACCAGAACCATCATACTGAGTGGTTACCATTTTGGGTACTACTGGTTACACTGTTGTGCATTTTCCCGTTCTCTATTATTTAGGTTTTTTGTTTTTTATAAGTTTTTTTTCTAGTGTATATGAAACTGTTATTTAAGTATGCTTTGTTTTTTTTTAGTTTTTTATTTGTTGTACTTATTATGTTTAGAATATGTTATGTTTGTTTTTGTTTTTTGTAAAAAGTGTAACGTGTAAGTGCCCAAATAAATAAATTCTTATTCTTAATCTGCTAGTACTCTCTAGTCCGATTAGAAATATAATTTTAGGTTAATATTTTTTTTCAACAAATTTCGTCATGAACTTACCATTCCTTCACCAGGCTTAGGCGTAACAGCTCTATGTTACGGAGGGGTACTGCGGCTGGCGGCCATGGCCGACACCGCGGTAGTGCCCACGCCAGAGAAGCTCGCCGTCATACTGGACGGGATGGTGGAGGAGATAAGGAGATTACATGACGAGCACGTGAAGAATCGTTAACGTTAGCTGTAGATGTAAAACATGTGTATTGGCGTCTCAGTAAAAGGTAAATAAGTATACAGTCTGTGTAAGAGGTAATGCCACGCTGCAGTGGAGCCGAATTGGGCCGGCACGATCAGGGAGGTACCTCTCGCTTAAAGATACCGGCGTGAAGTGACAGCTGTGACCGTGGCCAATGGAGGATGGCGTAGGAATGAGGGCAGCGCATCTGTATATCCTCTAAGCGGATGTCTATGGGCGTCGGTAGTAGAGAATATGGCTCCTACTGCTCGTTTGCCTCCCTATACTATAAAAAAAAAATACAGCCGTGGATCATTGTTCAGTCTGTTATACTTGGCTGTATGTATGTGTGTTTGTAGATTTGTTTGTTCCCTGCCACGAACTAAGCAGCTTGGATTTTATGTATGAGGTGTGGTTAGATTCGTCTTGATAACGCAAGTTAAGCTGGATACATTAAATATGTTTAATATCTTTATGTACGTAGCATTTTCAAATACATACATATTTTTTTAAGGTATGGAGATGGCCAAGTCCACAGAAACGATGCAAAGCACAATATGAACGAAGATACGTTTTCTCTTTAAAGATAAAAATTTAAAAAAATAATTGTGTAAATGTTTATTTAAAATTATGTATAGTGTTGTGAATAATTCTTTCTAACTACATATACATAATGTTTATCAACGTAATAACAATAATAGTTGATTATTGTGTTATAATAATCGTTTTTTATTTATATTATATTAATTAATATAAGTGATATAGTTTAAAGAACATAATAGGTTAAAAAAATATTTCTTTTTTATTTTTATTATTCCTATTCCTTTGCTATTGGTATCTCTAGCAGCTATACAATTTATTTCTAGGTAAATCTAAACAATATACCTAATAATCAGTGCCGGGTTAAGCTCTGGCAGGGCCAGGGGTTAGGAGACAATGGAGTTGAGAAGAAGTTATTTTAAGACCCTTAAGCCTTACGAGCCATATGGCTGCAGACCCCCTAACCCCACACCTGAATCCAGCGCTGCTTATGTTCTAAATAATATCAGGGGTAAATGCCACTCAAGCGATATGATCCTCAGAAAATCGTCTAGTTTCCAAGTTTCCAACGTGGCTTCCTTCTTGTCACAGGTTCTTAATGAAAATAACATAATTCCTTCCTTATTCAAATGATAGGATTTCCAGTTTCGACTTCAAATGTAGGTTTTCCAATAACAGCGTGTTGCATTTCTTTATCTGAAATTACAAATATAAAATCATCATCACAAATTGTCTTTCAGTCAGATCGGGAATATTTTTTCATTTTAATGTGGCGTATACCCGTCTATATACTCTGGCCCGCACGATCGCGGAGGTACATCGGGGTGAGCGAGGGTTCAAATGACACCGGCCTAGAGGGACAGTATGTGCGGTCGCGTTTTGTGCGGTGTATGCCGCACAGCGCATTGAGGTGGGTGAAGAAAGAAACACAACGCGTCTGAATAACCTTTTGTGGACAATACCTATGATATATGAAATATAATATAATGTACTCATGTTGTTGCACTGATTTGTTATATGTATTACTAGCTGCGCCCCGCGGTTTCACCGGTGTAAATTTCGATCCCGTGGAAAATAGAAAATCATCCCATGGCATCCCGTAGAACCGTTGTTGCGGGATAAAAATCCTATCCTATGTGTAATCCAAGGTTAGGTACCTTGGATTAACACATAGGATAGTTTTTATCCCGCAAAAACTGTACTCTCTATGTTTGTGCCAAATTTCATGAAAATCGGTTCAGTAGTTTTTCCGTGAAGGAGTAAAAAACAAACATACATACAAACTTTCGCATTTATAATATTAGTAGAATTTATCTTCATACTGTATTTTGTGATTGAGAGAAAATAAACAAATATTATTATTATTATATAAAACGAAAGTAACATTAGGATTTTAGATATGTATTGATTTACTGTAGGTGTATTTTTTTTTAACGGGCTTTGGCCCATCACTCGTTCCCATCGCTGCTACTCCTGTGTCGCCAGAATCGACAGCGGCAACTACACTTGACCCTTTGATGTGATCGCAGGGAGCCCGAAGGAAAAGCTAAATCTGTCTTGGGACCCGCAACGAATTTAATCAGAAGAAAGAAGGAGGAGTAGGAAGTACTGTACTGTATTTATAATTTTGACTAAACTCAAAATATGCTATTTATTTGTTATTGCCGTTGCCAAATACCTAGAAAAGTGTGATTAGATTAATCCACAAATAATACACAACAAGCAATTCCTATAGTAACTATGTCCAACTTTAGTTCTTTAGCAGAATAGGTCAATCTTAAACATTAAAGGCGTGCATACACCGCATGAAACGCGACAGCACAGCTGTCACTTTACGGCGGTCTCGTGTAAGCGAGAGGTATCTCCCCGGTCGTGCCGGTTCAATTTGGCTTCATGCATGCATGCAGCGTGGCACTACCTCTTACTGATGTTAATTAACGTCTAAATGCGGTCGCGAGAGTCGCACGACTACTGCGACCGGTCGCAGAGAGCCGCTAAACCGCGACGCAAAGTCGCCGGTCCTCGCGTCTAAAAGTCGCGCGTGTGCTGTGACTCTAAAACCTTCGTGTCACGGTCACGTCACCTCCGAAACGGCGCAACCGATTTTATAACATTTTCTGTACATTCGGTAGGTCCAAAAACAGAACGTATAACATACAGGGTTGATACAAGTTCTAGTAAGAGGTAGTGCCACGCTGCATGCTTGCATGCAGCCGAATTGGGCCGGCACGACCGGGGAGGTACCTCTCGCTTACATGAGACCGGCGTGAAGTGACAGCTGTGCGGTCGCGTTTCGTGCGGTGTGTAAGTAGCCGGTGGCCCATGGAGGTGTGAGGAGAAAGGCGGGCAGCGCATCTGTATGTCTCTATGCAGATGTCTATGGGCGTCGGTAGTCATGAAAATGGCTACAACTGCTCGTTTGCCCCCTTATACCATAAAAAAAAAAAAAAGCGAGAGGCATTAAGATAAACCACATATACTATAAGTCCCTACAGTTAATCCGAAACTATTAACAATACGTTTACGACAAGTATACGAAAATACTTTTTTCAAACAAGTTAAACAGCAAAAAAGCATAAACATGCTTTGTGACGTCTCGTACAGCGAACGGCAACCTCGTACGGGGTGAATGACCCCGGCCGGCCAAAGTCGGCGATCACCTGCGATACAGCGTGTACGAAGTGAGAAAAAGCTTTAAAAACTGACTGATTTATTGCTCCGATTGATCTGATTTTTGCTGTGTAGCCTGAAAATGATACGCCAAATATGTGGTTTCATTTTATGCCTCTCGCTTGTATCAACCTTGTATTTTCTTACCGTGATTGACTAGTTAATTACGTAAATAAACTGACCTCGGCCAGTAGCAGCGCCACCGCCGTGTCGTGCTCCATAGACGCGCACTGCTCGAGCTGCTCGCTCAGCTCCACGCGGTTCCGCTCCACAATGTCCAGCACCTCGTACATCGTGTCCGTCAGTTGTTCGATTTTCTCTTGAAAGTGCATTCTCTGGAGCAGAGTTTAAAAAAAATCAGTATTGGGTCAGTTCCACACGGTAGAAGTTCTCCCAGTCGTGGCGGGGGCGGCACTAAACTTCGCTTACCACATCTCCTTTCGACCTTTGAACCGGACAAAAACTTCTTCCCCTTTATTAATAAACATAGAATAACTTTATCCCAGTAATAACCTAGTAATAAACTGACATCTGTTAAATTCTATATTAAAAATCACATAAAAAGTGCGGAATTTGACAGATGTCAGTTTATTACTAGGTTATTACTTGGATTAAGTTATTCTATGTTTATTAATAAGGGGGCTTATGATTAACCGAAAGCCGATCAGATGCTCATCAGCTATTCTCGGTCCTGGACATATTTCAATGAGCACTAAGACCGCCGATCTCCTCCTCGTATCCATCCCGGAATGCTACCCCACGTATCATCGTCCCACTAAGTGAACCACCATCACTTCGTCTTCCCAATCTCTGCGTCCATTCTATACCTTTGCTTCTTAGCTTTGCTTGATGGTAAATACTATATAGCCCTTCCAGATAAACGGACTATCTAACAATTAATTTTTTGAATTATAACCTAATATAATAAATAAGTCTCAGAGATTAGCGCGTTCAACCAAACAGCAGCTTCTCTCTTTACGTACCTACTCTTTATATAAACTCTTCAGCTTTATCCCCTCCTCCCAGGCTACTTCTATACAAAAATAAATGTAAATTATATTTTTTAATGTATATAAATGAATAATGTATAATGAAGAAATTAATGAAGCCCGCTGGGTTTTTTTTCGCCGGTTCTTCTCAGGACAGGGCTAGGGTTGAACCGGTGGTAGATGGAAATTTTTGACGTTCAAAAAGCAATTTTTAAATTCTATTTTGAATAAAAATATTTTATTTATCATAATATTAGTAAACATATAAAAAAATTGCTGGATCCTACATGCAGTATTAATGGAATGAATGGTAGTTGCAGGGAATTCCATTTTGGCAAAGATTGAATAATGAATACGTTCGATAATAGAATTTTAAGGGTCGATAAGAAACTAAATTCCATTGACATGGAGGTAGATTCTAAAGTCTATGAAAAAAAATTAACAGACACATAGTGTAAATAGAAACTTCTAAAATTAACATACGACAGAATGATATGAAATATATTTCTTTCACAAAACGCTAATCGTTCCATTGTGGTTTTTAGTCAAGCACGTTTGTCCAAAAAATCATTAAAAGTAGCAACAATTGTTACCTGAGACATTTTCTTGTGCTTCAGCGTCAAGTACTTTTCCCCTACGCACAACAGAGTCTGGTGCACGTACACGAGCTCCCGATGCGCCTTGCTCATGCGCTTGCGCAGGCGCAGCAACGCCTTGTCGCGAACGTTGGACGCGGCGCATCGTTGGTCGTACGCATACAACAACGACTCGTAACGCTTGCACAGCTCTTCGTAACTGTAAAATACATGGTTGATAAAAGCGAGAGGCATTAAATGAAACCACATATTTAGTGTATCATTTCCAGGCTACACACTACACACAACTCAGATCAATCGAAGCCACATAATAATTTAGCCACAGGAATTTTTTAAAGTTTTTTCTCACTTCGTACACGCTCTACTGTCAGCTGATATCGAGTATGGGCCGGTCAGTCATTCACCCCGTGCGAGGTTGCCGTTCGCTGTACGAGCCGGTACAAAGCATGTTTACGTTTTTTCGCTATTTAACTTGTTT
>LUGF01035559.1:103397-120137 GCA_001625245.1 Calycopis cecrops
TGTTATTGCCAATTACAAGTTGTAATTAACAACTAAACGACATGATTCACCTTTTGCCAGTGGTTATTAAACAATAAATACAAATGCCAACATAGTTACTGAGGTACACACTGAGAAAATTAAAATATAATAATTTGAAATGTTACTTAGTTACTGAGAAGTAACGAAGTAAATGCTTCAACTACTAATAGGTTTGTTTTAAGTTAATTATTTCGGAGATAGTTCCGATTTTTATTACACGTGAAATACGTACATTCCGTAGATCTCAGCATCTTTAATGCCTGATTTATACGTATTAAGTAGGAAACTAAATTTTAAATGCTTAATTGCATGTAAGCAGAATTTAGTAGCATGTTGCAATTTAAAATTTAGTAAACAACTTTAACAAGTAAATTAGAATGATTACTATTTTTCGCTTAAATTGGTGGGCGGGGCTTGTCACTTGGCACACTTGGCCAGGCACTAGATGAGTAAAATGTGTGTATAATGGGTCCTGGGGTGTTTTTAACCCCACGTTGTATTGGACGCTGCTAAAAAGGTATGTATGGATGTAAGAAATGTATATTGTATGTATTATATTTATGTTATTTTTATTTCTGTTACAGATTTAATTAAGAAGGCAAATTAAAGATGCCAGATGATGATATTGCGGCGGTTTTAGGTACTTGAAGAAAATG
Organism: Calycopis cecrops; assembly: GCA_001625245.1. Taxonomy (NCBI): domain Eukaryota; kingdom Metazoa; phylum Arthropoda; class Insecta; order Lepidoptera; family Lycaenidae; genus Calycopis; species Calycopis cecrops. The sequence continues at coordinate 104,075 of LUGF01035559.1, forward strand.
TGTCGGAAGACAAAGAAAACTACTTATCCGACAGTTACCACCCAATATACACCAAATAGGAAAGATGTTAACACCAAATAGATTTGTCCTAGAAATAAAGATTAAAAGTTGCAATATGTAAAGAACACGTAAATCTGATGTACCAAAACTTTACTGATTATGGTAACGAGTGATCTCACTAGGATAGTACAACTAAATAATTTCTGTTTTTTTTTATGATGTTAAATATTTTTAGTTTTATAATATAGGCTTAGAGCAAAAGTTCCTATAAATATAAACGTTATTGGTTATTTTTTGTTTAAGCGTAAAAAAATTTGTTGAATTTTAGAAGTACTTTCGCATTTCGTGTTTTTTATGATTATAGTTTATTTTCTGAATTATATTATATTGAGTTTTAATTATTACTTTCTAACTTACTAATTCAACAACCCTATCTAAGCCATTGTATTAAAATAATACCCTTAATAGAAAGATATTTACTAGGGGGTTATTTTAACCCCATGTTGTATGGACAACACCCCCATGTTTTTTTCACCTTGTATGCCGAAGGTTAAATAATAATAGATTACCTATTGTACTAGTAGGTGTAGAGGGCTCACTGTCGCCGCTAGCTGTTTGTGTCCAGGCTGAAATTATATACAATTTATTATTATAATTTATTAAACACTATTTTTTACTATAAGTAACACTATTTTAAGTTGGAATATAAGTAATTCATGATTTCAAGTTAAATTATTATAAATTTATTTTAGACACTAAATTTTTCTGCAGTATTGTTGCATGATATCTCAGGGACTTGGTCAAATGACGCCATCTAAATATAACCTTTGTTACAGAACATAGCAGGCACCTCTGTATAATATTGTGTTCCACTGCCCCATTGCTTTTTTTTTTTTTTTTTTTATAGATAGAAGGACTAAGGACTGAAGGTCAGTGCAGCTTCATCGATATGAGAGGTGAACTCACCTGGAGCGTCGAACCTCTGTACTTGTGGTCGATAGGGGGACAGACCCCCCCTTCTTTCCCAGACTAATGGGAGAAGGCAAACCGGACTTATTGCGATTAATAGGTTGTACTATTATTATCTGGCCGAGGACAACGGGTGTCCTCAACTCCCCACCTTTAACGGAGGGGAGCAGTCGCGCGCGGCAGCTAAAAAGTGGCCGACACGGGTCATGAGCTTGAGGAGCTCTGTGAGCTATCTTGACTGGGGGGCCCGGACCCCCCTTCCGAAGCGATGCCCCATTGCTGTTTTGATGAATTTGAAGACAAGTTTTACCATTCACCTATGAATTATATATGTCTACACTGGCACCTTAATTCAGGACTTTTTAGCAGCATTGCCTTTATTCCGTGATGTTTTAAATGTGCTCTGTTGGATGAAATATCTAGAGATCTTTTATACAGCATATTTTGGGAGATAGTCATAGAATGAAAGTACCTGAGAAATGCTTAATGATGTACCAATCATAAATTCTAAAAGAGTGGTAGTGTGCATTTTCTCTTTCATATACTGCTCATAAGACAGTGTTTGGAGAACTAGACCAATTTTAGTAGGGTCTTGTGCCTTAATGATCCGGCATAACATTTCGGGATGCATAAAAATAGAAATGTCAATTGGATGATGTATCTTTTTTTAATATTGTTTATTTTTAAATATTCTCTTTAAACAAAATAGTTCAACTAGTTGTTATAATAATGTCTCTATTACTATAATAACAAAATTACTAAAAAGTTTCAGCTTATGTACTAATAATGCTTGTCATAACACTTTAATAATTAGCAGAGAATTATGTACTTTATCTGTTTTAGTGCATTGATTATTATCATTAACGAATTGAATAAGATCTATAATTTAGGGAGCCATATGATTAAATTCAAATCTTTCTATTCTTAAATTTCCATCCTTTTGGTGAATAATATGAACAATAATGGTTTTTCACTTACTTTCACTAATATATTTTATCATCTCTTCATGTTGAGGTGTTATCACATTATATTGCACTTTTTGATGTACAGTCTTTTTACCATTGGAATGAAATACGGGTTTTGGCATTCTGAAATTAAAATGTAATTCTAAGTTACATCAAGTTAGTTGCTTCGTTACAAAATTTAAAAAAATATCATCAAAACAATAACGAATATTTACAATCGGCTTTTATAATAGTTCGTTTAATTAAATAAGTGCCGCATACGACCTCCAGAAAGAGGTTATGTAAAAACTGTGATGAAATATAAGTTATCACGGCATTGCATCACATTAATTGTAAAAGATATAATGACTTACGTTATAACTTCTCCATTATCAGAATCTGAAGATTTCCTATTATAATCCTTACGGCTATCGAGTCTTTCCAAATTTTGTGCGAGACCTGTAAAAGAAAATATTTGATACAATTCTCGTGATCGCGATTAGGTTACTTTTACAGTGTTATTAAATAATCCAACTGTACCTCTTCGAGTTTTTGCAACAATCTTGCTTGGGCCCTTAGATACTGTATACATTTTTAAATTTAGTTTCAGCCTAATTCTTTAATTACTGATAAATTGACATGGAAGTTTAACTTCGAACCTCTTGGCTCTTGCGATTTGCAAATTTGAAGTTTATAAAAATGTTACCAATGTCGAAATGACTACTTCACTACTCTAATCAGTTTGACGCTGGCAACAAAAATATCTAATGCTTTTAGGCTTTGATTATATACACGTCTAGATACCGCATCAACCACCTGAAAGCGCCGTAAAACGTCTCTACTAGATCTAGTAGAGACGCTCTTCGCTTAAGTCAGTGTCATCTAGACCGTAACGCGATTCTGAGCTCTCAATAAAAAAAGAAATATGCCGGTTTGTTCTGTTCAACTGTGTCATAACCATGCAGGAAAATCTGATAACAAATAGAAGATCTTATTTCACCGGTTAGTTTTTAAATTTACGTAAGTATTGTTAAGAAAATACGAATATTAATTTCACAATTTACTAGTGGTACGGTGTTGTCACTAGAAAAGTAGGGTAATTTTCCAAAACTAAAGGGAAGTTTTTTTAATAAGAAGCAGTGGAGTTTACACACTACGTTATTCTACCCCCCGTGTATCGTAAGGACTTATGTTACAGGTACTAGACAACGGAAATATATTTTATAAATTGAAGAAGTTTTATATATTTAAGATTTTTATTACTGAAAAATACATATAATACATAGATAAACATCAATGACCAAGGCGGGATTCGAACCCGCGACCCCTGGCGCAATATATTCCGCTTATCCGAGCCCTGCACCACTGCGCCAGCCTGTTCGTCAGATGTAAGATTTGATAAAGCAGAAATCCTCGCTAAATAACACCGATTCCATCCAAGGATGATCCGTGAGGCCGTTTAAATAGCTTTATTATAATGTGCAACATTCGGGTAAACTTAAGATGTCATTATAAGTATTGTTAGTATATTTTATATTATGTAACACTGACTGTAAATAAATAAAACTGATTCATAAAGTATATTTGGAGTCTTATTATCAAGTAAAAAAATTCTAATACTTATATAGCAATCTATAAAACTAAAACTACTGTTCACGCCAGATCGTGACGTCACTCGCTCCCGACAATCCATTAATATTTTTGGTGTCGCGCGCTCTCGGGCCGGCCGCACTCAGTGCGTCTCGAGATCGCAAGTGAGTGACACGTTGGCTTCTGCAGATAGCTTTAATAGTGCTTTCGTAGTAATTACCGCTAAAAATTCATTTCGCTTGTTTCTTGTCGGCTCAATATATATATACATGCTTGTCGGCTCATAATAAGAATAATTATTTAATACTGCTGTGGGGAGGTACTGAGAGACGCGGCGTCGGTGGAAACCAGGTGAGTCAGCTTTGTCCTTAATCCTTCAAATCTCCTCTCTTAATCATTAAACCCGCCCTTCGTGTGACGATAGCCGTACGGCGTCGTCAACTACCTTCGGAAATCCTCTCATTGATAATAATAACAAACTGTCTCTCTCATTGATAAAAAAAAATAAAAAAAATCATAATTTATTTTTAATAATAATTAGCATACATTCTTTAAAAAATCTATATAGACCATATATTCATATGTATATTCCTATTTTATTGTTTGCTGTTAGTTCCTCCTGATTTAGTAACAAAATTAAGGGTATTCTTTTATGCTGTTGGTATCCCTTTACACGCACACATTGACGGTTTTAAAACAATCTGTACATAACTGTCACTCACACATTGTGCGAAAAATGAGACGTTTTCTTTGCGATGTTTATTTGAAATGCTCCATCTAGACGTGTATATAATCAAAGGCTTTTAGGATGTGAATGTACTATAGGAAAGCGCAGATAATAACGTTTTTTACGTTAGTATGGCTACCACCCTTAGAGCATTTATCCTATGGAGTCGGCAAAGCTGAACGTTCTCCTCTTCAAAGTACACTCTCGTACCTCTTCAAAGTATGGCCATATGGCCATACACGTTTAATAAAACTAGTTGACGTTCGACTGGCTGCCATTTCGTATTGCTACCTGTCGTGAATAAGTGCTCCCGAAAAATGGTTAATTGCGCACTTTCTTTTTGTAAAAGGAGATCCGCTACTTCAATTCTTTGAGATAAGGCTGTTTCTTATCATAAATAAATACAAATAGGACAAAAAAATATTATATTTATGCTGTCTTAAAATAATTTATACCTAAGCAGTTTTATTAAGTAAATATTTGCGTTACCTTGGTAGCTCTGAACGTAGTACAAGGTTAGTGACGGGGCAATATGATTCATGGAAAGTCATTCATTTTAATTTTATCTTTTTATTAGGTATTCGATTTTTAATGTGTTGTTAACCTGAAATTTTTTAATTGTAAGTAAAATAGTTACGCGAGATAAATTATGATGAAATTATTTATTTGTATTTTTTATTTTTATTTAAAGTTAAGTAAAGATTATTTAATTTTATTTCAAGAACTAATTATTGTGAACGGCTACAGTTCGTTCAATTATTCTTAACTTTCTCAATATCACTTAAGGCATGTATCACATCACTAATTTTTGTCTCAACGTGCGTGTTGTTGTGTGTGCTATACGATTTTACCTTCCCTTATATATGTATAATGACAGAAAAAGATGTACTGTGATCGGATGTATGGCATCTCCATTGGTGCTCTAAGCTACTACCATACCGATAATTTTATAACAGCATAATTAAGAATACTATTTGCCGTTTATATAAGATCCCCACTGACGACGACTACGATATCGATACTGAGCACCTCCTACTTTCAAAGTCGGTTAAAACATGAGAACCTAAGTATAACAAATAACTACTTTTTATAAAAATGCATCAAAATCGGGACGCTCTAAGGAGAGAAGGACGTCGGCGTCACGTTGCAGTTGCCACGTGGTATATTTATTTTATCATTGGACAAAGTTTACGTATGTAATTATTTTTGTTTCCTAATTCAAATGTAATGTCGATTCTGAACCTCTAGCCGGTGACCAAACTCTAACCCTGTATACATCACAGGTCAAATTGAGAAACTTCTTTTATAGGGTTTCGTACCTAAACGGTAAAAACGGAATCCTATTACTAAGTCTCCATTGTCCGTCTGTCTGCTAGAAACCTGACATTTTCACAAAGAAAGAAAGAAAAGTTTTTATTCAAAATAGAATTACAGGAATTACTTTTTGAACGTCAACAATAAAATCTACCACCGGTTCAACCCTGTCTGTCTGACTGACTGTCCTGAGAAGAACCGGCGAAACAAACTCAGCGGGCCTCATGTTGTGATCAGATGTAAAAAATTCAAAATATAAAAATACAAGTACATTTGTATATGATATAATACAATACAATTTTTGAATTTACACAAATAATGTATTTCCTTATGCGTAAGTCCGACTCGCACTTGGCCGGTTTGTTGAAGTCTTTATAAGAGTGGTTCGTCTTAAATCACATCGCAGCCAACGCGGGCAAACACTTTCGCTATTGTATTCCCACTTTCACCGACATAATGCTTCTGAATGAACTAAGTCATTAACAATGCTATTGAGTTACCTATACTGTGTTACTATATCCTCCTTTTTTTTTGTTTTTATGGTGGGGAGGGGGGGGGGGCAAACGAGCAGTCGGAGCAATTTCATGACTACCGCCGCCCATAGACATCCATATAGAAACTATATAGATGCGCTGCCCTCCTTTCTCCTTCCACTTCTATAGTCCACCGGCTACTTACACACCGCACGAAACGCGACAACACAGCTGTCACTTCTAATTTGGCTGCATGCAGGCATGCAGTGTGGCACTACCTCTTAGTACTATACGGACGCGGTAAGTTGGGACCTGGCAAAAATTCCATTCCCCGCTCTCTACCCCGCACCACCCCCGGTGTCGCCTTATTAGGGCAGCATCGGGGGAAGTGCGGGGCTAAAGAGTATTCTTCGCATTCTTGCCAGGTTCCAACTTACCGCGTCCGTGTAGTACTTACCTAATAGCATAAACCAGTGTTTCCCAAACATTGTTCTCTAATGGCCAGCTAATTTTCACACTGCCCCTTCATGACCCACTAATACTTGTAAACCCAAGCTGGTCGATCGTTAGTTAGTAATATTATGAAAACATGGAATGTGGCGACTCGGTATTTTATTTTGATGGCCTGGTCGCGACCCGAAAAATTGGAAACGCGGGCCTAAACCAATGTTTGTCCCAGGAATTATATGACGATAGCTACACAAAAAAATAATTATAGACTCTCTGCAAGTCACCCGTCGTAATTATAGTGGAGAAAATTAAATCCCATCAAAACATCTTGTAAAAAAACCAAATATCGCAGCTCAGTCTTTCTACCACAAAAAGTTGTGAGATCCATGTAATACCAAGTCGGTTAATTTATTTAGTCCCTACTTATGGAACCTTCTGTCTCTTTTGTATTTTAAATAAAAAAAATAAACTAAAATAAAAAAAATTAGGTTTCCTGTTTTATAGACAACGAAGTTATAGGGGATCGAAATTGGCCTGAACTGCTTCGAGAAAAGGATGTATGCCATCCTTTTCTGTGCCGTGCTGCTTTTTTGCTCGACTTGGCGGGGGTATTGCCGATGCCGTGCCCCCAGATATAAAGAAATACTAACCAGAAATACTGTCCACTAAACAAATGTACACTACTTGACATTAAAAAATATATTTAAAAACCCTCTTTTAGATGTTTAATAACAACAAAAATCTTTAATTGATTTTATGTAGGTCAGTTGAATAACACGGCCAATAGCCGAGTCCGACGCTGTTCCCAGTCGAGCCACCCGGGCTTCAGGGTAGAGTACGTAAAGTATTCCCCTGCGTTACCAAAAAAAAACTATTTCAATATAAAGCGAAAGTTTCGCTGACCAGCAGTGTTAATTAATTAATTAATTATTTGTTAGTGCCTTATGCGTTAGTGAATTTATACTAAAAATATAAAAATTTAAGCGTACCTACCTACATATTTCTTTTACCCAAGTGCATATTATAGTATAAGTATAGTACCTAATTATTGTAAGCACTTTGCTGTTCGAGTTATTTTGATAAGTTAACCAGTTTTAGCCATTTAGATAGTAAGCACAAGCAGATTTAATCTATTTACTAGGAATCGTATGTGTGAAATGAAGGATCCATTAAATCTAGCCCTTGCTAGAAATAAATTGAAGTCGTGAGGATAATTTGCAGTTCAGTCAACTCGGATTGAAGGGGAGTAGAAATGTATCTGGTATATTGGCGTTCCTTCTAAAGCGCCTACTACACTACTCGCTTCGTTGCTCCGTCGAATAGCTCCCTGAAGTAACTCGAAGTATAAAGTACGCGACTTTATACTTCGGCCCACACACTCGGACAATCTTATGAAAAATCTTCGAGTCTTTTCACTCGGGCGCAACAACCAACAACAAATGGAAGTTGGCCGAGACGAGGTAAAGTTGGACGAAGAGTCCACCTTCGCGTCTTCGCCTAGCCTCGGTCAACTTTGCGAGTAGTGTAGTGGAGCCTTAAAAATAAGCTTATGAGTACTTCGATCTAATGATGAAAGCCGCCACGACCCAAGAATCTTCCGGTAAAGTATATGTCGGTATTATATACATCTATATCTTCTCTATACTATATCTCGGTATACCTACCTAGTCTAGCCATAAGTTCTGTTAGGCTGGAGCCACACGGGCGTAATTTTTTCAGTCGTGAGTCGCAGAATTTCGGCCGGGCCAACTGAATTCTGTGGAGCTGCCACACGGACGTAATTTATTCAGTTACTATTGAGCGTTAGTACGGGGTGTTTGTGTCATCAAGTGCGATGGATCCCCGCCCCTCACTCGCCCCGACAGAAATTCGGTCGAGTTTGTGCGTGTGAGTCGGCAGACAACTCATTTTGCGTCGTCGTGTGGTACAAACTGCATTTTTGTATGAAACTGAATGCAGCAGAATTTACGCGACAGAAAATACGCGACTCAGAACTCATAAAATTACGCTCGTTTGGCTTCGCCCTTACAAAGAAAAAAATTTTTTTTTTTTTATTACATTAACAATAGCAAATAACATTTATTAAAAATATAGAAAGCTTATTCGAAGTGGTCTCCATTGGCTGCAATACAGTCCTTTAAACGTTGAGGCCAGTTATCAATAGAAAAAAAAGAGCACGCATTCTTTCCATGGGAAAATTCTTCACTGCCATTCGTATGTATTGTTTTAGGGACTCCAAATTATCATGGCAATAAATCATAATTCAGCGGATTAAGATCGGGACTAGACGACGGCCAGACTTCAGCTCTGATGAAGTCCGAGACGTTCGCTTACAACCAAGACTGCGTGGACCATGCTTTATGACCTGGTGCCGAGTCTTGCTGGAAGGACCATACTTGGTTATTGAACTGAGGCTGAGTTTGTTTCGCCGGTTCTTCTCAGGGCAGGGCTAGGGTTGAACCGGTAGTAGATGTAATTTTTGACGTTCACAAGCAATTTTTTAAATCTATTTTGAATAAAAATATTTTGATTTGATTTGAACATAGTGTTATTATGGGGCTTAACGACCTTCTCAAGAATGGTAAATTGATACACTTGCGCCGAATATGTTTTGATACCTTTTTCACAAAAATATGGCTCAGTCACTCCTTCATAGTTAACACTCCACCAAACCATCACTGAAGTCGAATAATGCCCACGTTGCACTCTGTCGACTAATGGGGAAGCTTCTTTAGAGCTTTGAGCATAAATACGGTCATTTTGTTTGTTAAAATGTTGCTCAATTGTAATAATTTTCTCATCCGTTCTAGGTGCTATCCTTATTTCCTGAGATAAAATCTTTTGCTTTCGGACAGGATTTCTTCGAATTATTTCCCTTACTACTTTGACCACCTTCCTACAAACACTACTTGGACCGCCAAATCTTTGTGACAAACACAGGAAGTCAGTGGCCAGACTAAGTATATAAAATTCTTGTGTCACATCTCACAATGTCAGTTACCATACTCCTCCGAAACGGCTAGATCGATTCTCATGAGTGTGCATTGCGGGTAGGTCTGAGAATCGGCTGACATGTGTTTTTTATTTAGGTATTTTCACGGGATCGAAACTTACAGGGGTCAAACCGCGTCAGCACAGTTAGTAATATCTGGAATTAATAAAATATTAACCTCATTTATTAATAAACATAGAATAACTTTATTCAAGCTTTAACCTAGTAATAAACTGACATCTGTCAAATTCCATATTAAAAAAAAACATAAAAAGTATGGAATTTGACAGATATCAGTTTATTACTAGGTTAATTTTTGAATAAAGTTATTCTCTGTGTATTTAATAAGGGGGAATATGTGGAACATAGAACTTCCTACTTTTACGATATGCTGTATTCAGGTCAGCCACACATCACGCTAGTGTTAATTGACAGATAAATACTTCCTCGGTCGTGCCGGTCAGATTAGACGATAATTCACTAGTTGTTAACATTGTTGAAGTTGACTCGTCAAGAAACCATTTTAAGCGCTGGGCATAAAAAAAACAATTTTGGGAGTAAAATCTTGCGGACGCTTTACCTTACTTTATAATTTAGGCGGCAAACGTGAAGTAGGACTATTACTGACTTTGAGACCCATAAACATCCGCTTAGCGGTTATACATATGCGTGGCCATCATTTCTTCTCCATGGGCCGCCGGAAACTTATACACCGCACGTAACGAGACAGAACAGCTGTCACTTTACGACGTGCGAGCGAGAGGTAACTGCCCGGTCGTGCCAGGCCAATACGGCTACATGTATGCATGCAGTAGTGATGCGACTCGAGTCATGTTTTTACTCAAGTCACTCGAGTTAGTTTGTCAAACTCGTACTCGAGTGAACTTGTACTCGAGTTACCGAGTGAACTTGCACTCGAGTTACCGAGTGAACTTGCACTCGAGTTACCGAGTGAACTTGCACTCGAGTTACCGAGTGAACTCGAGTTACCAAGTGAACTCGTCACCGAGTGGACTCGAGTCACCGAGCACACTCGAGTCGCCTTGTGAACTCGTCACTCGAGTGACATTTTTACTCGAGTGACTTTTTTACTCGAGTGTAACTCGAGTGACTTTTTTACTCGATTATAACTCGAGTGACTTTTTTACTCGATTATAACTCGAGTGAGGGAACAATCTAACTGGGTGCAGCGGGGCGCTACCTCTTACGAAATGCGGGTGAAACAACGTGGAGCGGCTAGACGGCTCAATTCTGCATGGCGTGGTCCTACCTCTAAAATCCAGTCGTATAGCTGACACACAATTTTGATGCTTGCGTCTATTTGGCTGCGCGGCGTAGATAAGATCATGACGACACAGCTGATAAGATTATCAGCTTGACACCATGTAAAGTTTAAATTTGGGTCACTTTTGATACTATGCGTGTTGTATCCTCAATATTTCGTGTCTTTTTTGATTTCATTGTTTGAATTTCTTTGTTCTTACTCTTTGCTACCTATATTCTATATTTATATCTAGATTTTTTAGTTAGAAGTATCTAGTTATGACCGTTATGCTGTCCGGTTTCGTTTGGCTTGTGAGTAGCCTGTGGCCCATGGGAGAAGAGGAGAGGTGGACAAGATATTTCCATAGAAATATTGAAGATATCTATGGGTGGTGTTATCAAAAAATTGTTTACCATGGATGCGTTTTATTTCTGTTTATTTTACTTTCTATAAAGGACAAATCAACAGATGAACAAACCTTGATTTTTGTGTATGTAGCCCATACTCTGAAATAGTAGGAAGAGCTGCTCCCCTCCGTCAGAGGGGGGGAAAGGAGGACACCCGCTGTCCTCCTGGCCAAGATAATAATAACCTATTAATCGCAATATTCCGGTTTGCCTACTCCCAGATTAGCTAGGAAAGAAGGGGGGGTCTGCACCCCCATCGACCACAAATTACAGAGGCTCGAGCTACCTTAGGGCACTCGCCTCTCATACAGATGAAGCTGCACTGGGCTTTCAGTCTGCTAGCGTAGAATCTATCTAAAAAAAAAAAGTAGGAAGCAGTGACGTCATAAGCAACTATGTTCAAAACTCTAAGAACGGTTTTGGACAAACCAAACATAGCAACTCGAGCTAACAGCTGGTTATAAATATGTGACAGTTTTGAAGTTTTGACCCACTTGTGCAACCAACTGGAACGTCCATCGCCGCCGGTGTTGTCACCGAAGGGCTATTCGTGTCTAATGTATTTTTCAATATTATGGGGAAAAACGAGCAATTACGTCACCGAATGGTAAGTTATCCTGGTATACAGCAGCTATACCAACGGTTTGGTTGGTATTAAACTTTTCTTAAATTGATTCTTCTGATGATAATATTGATTGCTAAACATGCATTTGTTGCTGTCCTACTGATATTATAAATGCGAAAGTTTATAAGAATGTTTGTTACTCTTTCACACAAAAACTACTGAACGGATTTTCATGAAACTTTACAGTAATATAGCTTTCAAATCAGAATAACATAATAAGTTAAAATTTAAAGGGATATTTTATAAACCGAAATCCTCGCGGGCGAAGCCGCGGGCGGAAGCTAGTAATGTATAAAATAAAATAATAAACTAATAAAATAAAGCTGAAGCTTGTTTGTTTGATTAAAAGCACTAATCTCTGGGATTCTGGTCTCAATTGAAATTTCTGTGCAGATAGGTGGTCCGCTTATCAAGGAAGGCTAACTAAATTATACAATCACGTTGTGGAGTACGCGAATTATGCGGGTGAAACCGCGTGGTTCTGCTAGTTGGAATAGGAGTGATGTACCTAACAAGAATAGAAAAAATGGAAATAAGAACAAAAAATCAAATAAACATTAAACAAAAGAACTTTCCTCAGGCATGTGTGATGCGCACACAAAATGGTGAGAACTCAGTTATATGTAGTTACGACAAATCTAGTGACTACAAATGACAACAGTGATTTCTCTAGTTTACACGGTTTTTAAGAACAATATATGTTTAACTTCGTGCATAGAAATACATGAAATTAAACATATATGGAGTTTATTGTTGTAGGCCTCCTAACCACGAGAGAATAAATAAAGAAATCCAGCACGTGAAATTTTTGAGATATTCTACTCTAAATATTGAAATTTCCTAGATTTCTGCAGTATTTAAGATTCACCTTTCAAAGTTCTTGTATTCTACTTTGAAAGATTTCAAAGTAGAGACAACGTGGAGCTAAAACAGAGCTCCATGCATACAAACGGTTAACATTTCAGCCACTAGCAGTCTAGAAGCTAGATCCCTATTAATGTTGAACACTGAGGACTGACTCTTGAAGTACCGCTTCAAAAAGTTTCTTAGTTTACTTTCGACTCAACGCAATCAAAAGATACAGCATTTATATGTATACTAGCTGCGCCCCGCGGTTTCACCCGCGTAAATTTTGATCTCGTGGAAAATAGAAAATCATCCCATGGCATCCCATATAGGAACATTTTTTCGGAATAAAAACTATCCTATGTGTTAATCCAAGTTACCCTCTATGTGTGTGCCAAATTTGTGAAAATCGGTTCAGTAGATTTTGCGTGAAGGAGTAACAAACAAACAAACATACAAACTTTCACATTTGTAATATTATTAGGAATTTTTATGAGATCGCACATTACTGATACTGTAACTCTTAATACTGCTACCTCCTTAAACTTACTTTTGAATTTGTGATTTTTCTGCGTTTTGTGACGGTCTGGGTCCAACTGCGGTTAGTTGATTGTTAGTTCGATGACGCCAACGTCCAAAACAAATGAGTGTATGTGAGTGTTGTGAAAATAAAACTAGAAAACAACAATATTATTTTGCGGCTGCGTGTTGTGTCAATAAATAGGAGGCCATTGATTCCTCAGTGGAAACAACAACAACAAAACATTGACTAAATATGTTTTCGTGATGGGTTTTTGTAGTACAAGGGGACAAACTAACAGTCGGAATCTCGATGATCGCCGCCGCCGATGATTACGATTGCCCTTTTTTCCTCCTCGTATCCAACGGGTTGTCCAGCTGTTTGATACTGATGATTTTTATAGATAAAACGAGCAGTCGGAGCCAATTTAATGACTACCAACACCGATAGACATCCGCAGATGCGTTGCCCTCCTTTCTCCTCCCCTCTTCATGGGCCACCGGCTACTTACACACGGTACGTAACGCGACAGCTGGCACGTAACGCCTGTATCGTGTTTGTGCAACAAACAAAGGAGAGTCATGGCATTCATGGTGGTTTTAAGCGGTAGCCTTCTCTTAGGCTCAACTCACACCGAAAGAGCGGCGAAGGGCAGCGAAGCGGAGCGCACTTTCAATGTCAAAAGAATTTTAACTTTATTTTCATTACTATAGTACTTATTATCGAATTCTCGCGAGTTCTGGAGCATTCCAGCGAGTTCTCGAGCAGTCGCGGGAATCCGCGCGCTTTCCCTACCGGGCGGGTCGCTTCGCTTCGCTGCCCTTCGCCGCTCTATTCGGTGTGAGTTGACCCCTAGGGTTGGAGTCACATAACCCACCCAGTTCATTTTTTATATTACTAAAACAAACAAAGGCTTTGACCGATAGTTTTACAGTTACATCTACGATAGACTATAGTGTGGGCGACTTCTAAATTCTAATACATCGTGTGGGATCTTTGACCCTAGTGGGCTGTGGCTCTTGGACCATTAATTGATCCTTATAAGGCTAAGCAGTGGGCACGCTCATTAAATCACCCAGACGTTAATGATCTAGGCAGCGTGGTCAGCCATACACCTCGAGGTCCTGAGTTCGAATCTCATAAAACTATACAATATATTTTTATAATATATCATTACTACCGAAGCCCATTGACATCTGTATAAAGTTTAAACAGATGCTGAAACGCAGTATAGATTTTTTTTTATGGTATAGGGGGGCAAACGAACAGTCGGAGCCACTTTCATGACTACCGACGCCCACAGGCCTCCGCAAAGAGGCTATACAGATGCGCTGCCCTCCTTTCTTCTCTCACCTCCATGGACCACTGGCTACTTACACACCGCACGAATCGTTACAGCACAGCCATCACTTTACGCCGGTCTCGTGTAAGGTGAGAGGTACCTCCCCGGTCGTGCCGGCCAATTCTGCTGCATGCAAGCATGGAGTACACTAACCCTAACAAATGATGATTAGATAAATGATTAGATGATGACGTGTCCCATACCCATACTCCTCTCTGGGGGCCTCTAAGATAGTGACGGCTCCTCTTCTAGCCGTTGCCTCCTCCAGTTACAAGGGGGACGGTTCTTTGGACGTGCCGACCTGTTTTTCTCGCCAATCTGCAACGACACTATTTTAACTCACTCCCCGTCCAGAAATCATATAATAGTTAAACAATAGAAATACCCCCAGAAATACGCATGGGACTGGGGACTGGGGCGTAGCTGTCACCGTGTCTGCCATGTCAATGCCTCCGAGGTAGAGGGCCCTCAACGTAGTGTAATTTAGGTAAAACAATTCCTGCGTCCCAGAAGATATCTTCAAAGAATATCATATGAAGTCCTTATTACGGCATACTGCGGAAGGCTACGGAAAGTACGCATACATGTCTGGAATAGCGATGAAGGCTAAAAGTTGAGCTCTTGATATGGTGATAACCTTACAGTAGGCCTGAAAAGAAACTTGGAATGAATATACATGCAGTTATATATGGTCCCCCTTTCGGCCACAAGCCGAAAAAAATACAAATTTTTGCCCGAAAAGCACTGACACGTGATAACTATTGCTCCAATGGAGCTGTATTGGGCTTTTCTTCGCTTCCATACAAGCCATTTCAAAAATAATGCACCCGTGCGTAGCCGCGCGCTAAAATTAGTCCAAAATAATGAGAGTTAGACGTGTAAATTGCATATAAATATGTATGCTATAAAGTAGAATAAAAATAAATTTTAACACCTCTAGCCTAAATTATATGCGCAGAATAACAAATATTTTCTAACGGTTTAGTTTAATTTATAACAATGCCGTGTTTGGTATTTATTGTTTTGTCGACAAAATAGAGCAGAAGAATTTGTTTGTGTTTTGCTCAGCGGCTTTCTAGTATTTACCGTTAGATGAAGTCGTAAAAATAGAAACAAAACAAAGATTGGATTAAAATATCTATAATTCTCTAGTCTATAATTCTAATCTATAAATCTAGTCTATAATTCTTTTTTATTTTAAAGGGGGAGCAACCGAACTGTCAGTGTCATTTTCATGACAACCGACGCCCACACTCGCATATAGATTAGGGTAGTAATTAAACGAGTGACTGTAAATTAAAATTTGAGGTATCAAAAATAATTAAATTAGCGTACAGAATTACTAAGTGAGCGACTGACTGCGAGCGACTAGAAATCAATAAAACAGCGACTTACAAACATCAATTTTAGCTGCTCAAAATACAAAATGAGAAACTTCATAATATTTGAGCGACCTAATAATTGTTTGAGTGACAACATTACGATCTGCATTTTTTTCAAAATTTGGTAAACTATTTAAATATACTGAGCTGCATTTTATCTTAAATGAAGTGTTTTGAATATTAAAACGTATTTTAAAAAAACTTAAATGAGCTGTGTA
>LUGF01035559.1:124456-148699 GCA_001625245.1 Calycopis cecrops
AGTTTTGAAGTGGTGACCTACTTGTGCAACCAACTGGAACGTCCATCGCCGCCGGTGTTGTCACCGAGGAGCTATTCGTATCTAATGTATTTTTCAATATTATGGGGAAAAACGAACCATTACGTCACAAATTGGTAAGTTATCCTGGTCTACAGCTGCTATATCAACGGTTTGGTTGGTATTAAACTTTTCTTAAATTGATTCAATGCAAAACGTAAGTGCATTTGTTGCTGTAATGTATAAAATAATAAACTAATATAATAAAGCTGAAGAGTATGTTTGTTTGATTGAGGGCACTAATCTCTGGAATACTGGTTTCAATTGAAATTTCAGTGCAGATAGGTGGTCCGCTTATCAAGGAAGGCTAACTAAATTATACAATCACGTTGTGGAGTACGCGAATTATGCGGATGAAACCGCGTGGTGCTGCTAGTTAGAATAGAAGTGATGTAGCAAGAATAGAAAAAATGAAAACAAGAACAAAAAATCAAATAAACATTAAACAAAAGAACTTTCTTCAGGCATGTGTGATGCGCACACAAAATGGTGAGAACTCAGTTATAAGTAGTTACGACAAATCTAGTGACTACAAATAAGAACAGTGATTTCTCTAGTTTACACGGTTTTTAAGAATAATATATTATGTGTAATTTCGTGCATAGAAATACATGAAATTAAACATATATGGAGTTTATTGTTTTAGGCCTCCTAACCACGAGAGAATAAAACCCCTTCCACACGATACAATTTTACGCCCAATTTGATTGCCGATTGAATTGGGTTCCAAACTGATCGTCCATCCACACGTACACAACTAAATCGCCAATTTTAGTTTTCTTTTGCCATCTCTGCTCAACGGACTTGTTTGTGGCTGATGTGTGTGTGGAAGATGGCTCTTACCAAGAAGCAAAAATTTGGATTGATCTTGGCTCTAACTACAAATGTAGTTAAAAAAAAGAAAAAAACAGGCCAAGTGCGAGTCGGACTCGCACGCCAAGGGTTCCGTAGGAACGGGAGGTATGAGCAAAAGTAATAGACGTTGAGAAAATTACACTTCCCTGCGACAAGTTGACAAACTTATATATGCGGGTGCTTGCCTACATTTAGTATGAAACGAATTACATGCATAAGTTGGTAATGATTTTTCCAGTGATATAAATTTTATTAACCCATTTTTAGATTTATTCCTATATGTATACTGTAAGGTCTTACTACTTGCCAAATTTCAGAATTCTAGCTCAACGGGAAGTACCCTATACATTTTCGAAAAAGTGCGTTTTCATACAAAATTTGTGCATAAATGGCTATAACTTTTTATTGCGTTAACTTAAAAGTGTGATTTTTTCAAGGCGTCAAGACGTAACTGACCTCCGTATTTGACAAAAATTTCAGCTTAATCCCTTTACGCGTTTTAGAGAAAAAGGTCTTGACAGACGTACAGACAGACGGACAACAAAGCGATCCTATAAGGGTTCCGTTTTTTCTCTTTGAGATACGGAACCCTAAAAAGAATATGGACTAAACCATGGTTGTTAAAAAGAAAGCAACTGAGTCATATTAATATAGTTAGCTGGACAGTGACGATTTTAGAAATTTCATGAGGATGGATCATGACTCCTTTCATGAATTATATAGCTATATAGCTAATGTCTAATATTCAGACACGTCCCAAAACACACAAACAAAATAGGCAGATACAAGGCAAGACAAGACAAGTCAACGCAACCCGCTCTCAAGCCGTTTGCACGGCGACTACGTCAAAAAATTGGCCAATTAGCGTCCACACCATCCAATTTGATTGGGCAATCTCAAATCGGGCGATATCGACCACCCAATGGCCTTCAATTTCATATTTCAGTCCACATGACCCAATTCGATTGTCAATCTAATCAAATTGGGCGTAAAATTGTGTCGTGTGGAAGGGGTTTAAATAAAGAAATCCAGCACGTGAAATTTTTGAGATATTCTACTCTAAATATTGAAATTTCCTAGATTTCTGCAGTATTTAAGATTCACCTTTCAAAGTTCTTGTATTCTACTTTGAAAGATTTCAAAGTAGAGACAACGTGGAGCTAAAACAGAGCTCCATGCATGCAAACTTAGCCAAAGAAAATTTAATTTCATGCATTTCTATGCATGAAGTTAAACATATATGGAGTTTATTATTTTAGGCCTCCTAACCATGAAAGAATGAAGAAAGAAGAAGAAAGAAGTTTGAAAAATTTCAAAGTAGAAACAACTTGTAGCTAACACAGAGCTCCATGCGTACAAACGTAGCAAAAGAAAATTTGCTAGAATTCGGTTCACATTTCAGCCACTAGGTAGCGTGGCAGTCTAGAAGCTTGATCCCTATTGATGTCGAGCCCCGAGGTCTGCACTCTAAAGCCTCTTGAAGTACCGCTTCAAAAAGTTTCTTAGTTTAATTTCGAATCAACGCCATCAAAAGATACAGCATTTATATGTATACTAGCTGCGCCCCGCGGTTTCACCCGCGTAAATTTTGATCTCGTGGAAAATAGAAAATCATCCCATGGCATCCCATATAGGAAATTTTTTCGGAATAAAACCTATCCTATGTGTTAATCCAAGTTACCCTCTATGTGTGTGCCAAATTTCATGAAAATGGGTTCAGCAGTTTTTGGGAGAAGGAGTAACAAACAAACATACAAACTTTCACATTTATAATATTACTAGCTGCGCCCCGCGGTTTCACCCGCGTAAATTTCGATATTGAGGAAAATCATCCCATGGCATCACACAGGAATATTTTTTTTGGATAAAAACTATCCTATGTGTTAATCCAAGTTACCCTCTATGTGTGTGCAAAATTTCATGAAAATGGGTTTAGCAGTTTTTACGTAAAGAACGGCGGTTAGGTGATTGTTAGTTCGATGACGCCAACGTCCAAAACAAATGAGTACATGTGAGTGTTGTGAAAATAAAACTAGAAAACAACAATATTATTATGCGGCTGCGTGTTGTGTCAATAAATACGTGGCCATTGATTCCTCAGTGGAAACAACAACAACAAAAGATTGGTGGAGGGGGGGTCCGGGCCCCCCAGTCATGATAGCTCATAGAGCTCTTCAAGCTCATGACCCGTGTCGGCCACTTTTTAGCTGCCGCGCGTGAGCTGCTCCCCTCCGTTAGAGGTGGGGAGAGGAGGACACCCGCTGTCCTTCTGGCCAAGATATTAATAGCATAACCTATTAATCTTAATAATCCGGTTTGCCTCCTCCCAGACTAGCTGGGAAAGAAGGGAGGGCCTGCACCCCCATCGACCACAAATACAGAGGCTCGAGCTACCTTAGGGCACTCGCCTCTTATACAGATGAAGCTGCACTGGGCCTTCAGCCTGTTAGCGTAGAGTCTACCTAAAAAAAAAAAGATTGACTAAATATGTTTTCGTGATGGGTTTTTGTAGTACAAGGGGACAAACGATCAGTCGGAGAATCTTGATGATCACCGCCGCCGATGATTACGATGGCCCTTTTTTCCTCCTCGTCTCCAACGGGTCGCCGGAAACTCCAAAACCTGCACTCAACGCGATGGCGTAGCTGTCACTGCGGCGCTATTGTGTGAACTTAGTCTCTGCCTCGGTGGTGACGGTCCACTTCGGCTGCATCGCATGGATACATCCTATTTACACATAGATATACACATTGATCTTTTATTACAAGAACCCTCAAAGAGGTTCATCCTACCTTTTCTGATTAATAATTTTGAGAGGACAATATATTACCTAGAGAATTAAATAAAGTAAAAAATATCTGTAAAATTTTGCTTTAGTGTTTGTTTTATTTCTTTAAAATTTTAAAGGAGAATTACTGCCAGTCAGTGGCGTAGAGTGGCAAGACCCTGGTGGTGGACCTCTCAAGTTCGCGGGGAGCTGGTGGACCTTTATCCAGCTGTTTGATGCTGATGATTTTTATAGTATAAGAGGGCAAACGAGCAGTCGGAGCCAATTTAATGACTACCAACACCGATAGACATCCGCAGATGCGTTGCCCTCCTTTCTCTTCCCCTCTTCATGGGCCACAGGCTACTTACACACGGTACGTAACGCGACAGCTGGCACGTTACGCGTGTGTCGTGCAACTTAGCAAAGGAGAGTGATGGCATTCATGGTGATTTTAAGCGGTAGCCTTCTCTTAGGCTCAACTCGCACCGAAAGAGCGGCGAAGGGCAGCGAAGCGGAGCGCACTTTCAGTGTTATATGAATTTAAACTTAATTTTCATTACAATAGTACTTTTTATCGAATGCTCGCGAGTTCTGGAGCATTCCAGCGACTTCTCGAGCAGTCGCGGGAATCCGCGCGCCTTCCCTACCAGACGGGTCGCTTCGCTTCGCTGCCCTTCGCCGCTCTTTCGGTGTGAGTTGACCCTTAGGGTTGGAGTCACATAACCCAACCCAGTAACTTTTTTATATTATTAAAACAAACAAAGGCTTTGACCGATAGTTTTACAGTTACATCTACTATAGACTATAGTGTGGGCGACTTCTAAATTCTAATACGTCGTGTGGGATCTTTGACCCTAGTGGGCTGTGGCTCTTGGACCATTAATTGATCCTTATAAGGCTAAGCAGTGGGCACGCTTAAATCACCCAGATGTTAATGATCTAGGCAGCGTGGTCAGCCATAGACCTCGAGGTCCTGCGTTCGATTGTCATCGAACTATATAATACTAGCTTCCGCCCGCGGCTTCGCCCGCCTGAATTTCGGACTTCAAAAATCCCTATATTTTTAAACTTATTATGTTATTCTGATATGAAATCTATATTACTGTAAAGTTTCATGAAACTCCGTTCAGTAGTTTTTGTGTGAAAGAGTAACAAACATCCTTACAAACTTTCGCATTTATAATATTAGTAGGATATTTTCTATATGTCATTACTACCGAAGCCCATTGACATCTGTATAAAGTTTAAACAGATGCAGAAACGCAGTAGGTATAGATGTTTTTTTATGGTATAGGAGGCAAACGAGCAGTTGGAGCCACTTTCATGACTACCGACGCCCACAGACGTCCGCACAGAGGCTATACATTCTCCTCCCACCTCCATGGGCCACCGGATACTTACACACCGCACGAAACGCGACAGCACAGCTGTCACTTTACGCCGGTCTCGTGTAAGGTGAGAGGTACCTCCCCGGTCGTGCCGGTCCAATTCTGCTGCATGCAAGCATGGAGTACACTAACCCTAACAAATGATGATTAGATAAATGATTAGATGATGACGTGGTCCCATACCCATACTCCTCTCTGGGGGCCTCTAAGATAGTGATGGCTCCTCTTCTAGCCGTTGCCTCCTCCAGTTACAAGGCGGACGGTTCTTTGGACGTGCCGACCTGTTTCTCTCGCCAATCTGCAACGACACTATTTTTAACTCACTCCCCGTCCAGAAATCATATAATAGTTAAACAATAGAAATACCCCCCGAAATACGCATGGGACTGGGGACTGGGGCGTAGCTGTCACCGTGTCTGCCATATCAGTGCCTCCGAGGTAGAGGGCCCTCAACGTGGTGTGATTTAGGTAAAACAATTCCTGGGTCCCAGAAGATATCTTCAAATAATACCGTATGAAGTTCTTATTACGGCAGACTGCAGAAGGCTACGGAAAGTACACATATATGTCTGGACTCTGGAATAGAGATGAAAACTAAAAGTTGAGCTCTTGATATGGTGATAACCTTACAGTAAGCCTGAGAAGAAACTGCGTTTCAGAATAAAATGTAGATACATGCAGTTATATATGGTTCCCCTTTCGACCACAAGTCAAAAAAAATACAAATTTTCGCCCGACGAGCACTGGCACGTAATAAATATTGCTCCGATGGAGCTGTATTGGGGTTTTCTTCGCTTCCATACAAGCCATTTCAAAAATAATGCACCCGTGCGTAGCCGCGCGCTAAAATTAGTCCAAAATAATGAGAGTTAGACGTGTAAATTGCATATAAATATGTATGCTATAAAGTAGAATAAAAATAAATTTTAACACCTCTAGCCTAAATTATATGCGCAGAATAACAAATATTTTCTAACGGCTTAGTTTAATTTATAACAATGCCGTGTTTGGTATTTATTGTTTTGTCGACAAAATAGAGCAGAAGAATTTGTTTGTGTTTTGCTCAGCGGCTTTCTATTCGTATTTTCCGTTCCGTATTCGTATTTACCGTTAGATGAAGTCGTAAAAATAGAAACAAAACAAAGGTTGGATTAAAAAGGAAGGTCTTTAATTCTTTTTTATTTTACAGGGGGAGCAACCGAACTGTCAGTGTCATTTTCATCAGAACCGACGCCCATAGACACTCGCATATAGATTATACAGATGCTTCCTTCCTCCCCCCCCCTCCATGGGCCACTGATATGGACTTTATAACCACTCCAGCAACGATAGGCTCAATTAACCCACCTATCTCCTGCTACTCACATTCACCAGGACCGGCACGGAGATTTTCCCAGCCGGTGAATGGTCTACCAAAACTTCTTAAAGTGACCTCTAGAGGCTTTCCTGGACTTTAGCTCGCAGAAGTGTCAAATAGTTGATAGCACTCAGCAGAACTGACGGCGCATGTGCGGTAAGTAATGTTCTATACTATTAGTATAAAGACTTTGCTGTCTGTTTGTATCGAAAATATTCTAAAACTACTGGATCGAATTTAACCAGTCCTTCACGTATACAAAGTTACATTATCAGGAAGTACTTAACGTGGATAAATTTTATGAGATTGAACAATATTTACTTTTGGAACCAAAAGACGTTGGTACTGGTCGCTTATTACCCGTACTTATAAAATACAAGCTGCGCGGGTGAAAACCGCAGGGGTTTTACCTGCGTAAATTTCGATCTAGTGGAAAATAGAAAATCATCCCATAGGAACATTTTTTCGGGATAAAAACTATCCTATGTGTTAATCCAAGTTACCCTCTATGTGTGTGCTAAATTTCATGAAAATCGGTTCAGTAGTTTTTGCGTGAAGGTGCAACAAACAAACAAACATACAAACTTCCGCAAAGGGAAGAAAAGAATCACAAAAACTACATGAGATGATGAAGATGATGGATTTAGTCAAATGGACGTTATCAAGTATCAATGGTGGAGGTCAAAGTCTACATATACTCTACATCTGCTATTTTATCCAGGGTTTACTTGAGTTTGTTAAAGGACAGTCATTTTGCAACCAAATTTGACGAGCTCGGCTCAGGACCTCTTGCTAACATGACAATACAAAAAGACCAAAGTTGAAATCTATGCTGTCATGTTTGTTTGTGATGTTGGAGATGTTTGTATGGTCCATAAAGGATAGGAAGGACAATTGGCAACCCATCGGCATTACTATTGCCATTTGCCCACATGGTATAAAAACGAGTCCTTATCTTCCTTCACAGAAAGTTGTAATTAATATTTTTAACTCTTCTCACAAGGTGTCATTGAACTAAACTCAAGATGACGATGATTAGGAAATTACTTATTATAATGAACTAGCGAAATGGATGTCGAGAACTCCAAAAGCCGCGATCCGTGACGCACAGGTACTTAGATATGTAAGCCATACATTCACGGCTATTCTGCTCTACATACTACAACATAAATATAAAAACTCTTTAACTGTGCTGTGACCTGACCAACTAGACACTAGTCACTAGACCAGGAATGAGCATCTATCTATTTAAAAATGAAAGTCTGTCTATATTATGTCCTTTATACTGGGTTATTTTTTTGGTCACCGGCCAAATTTTAAAATAAGGAAGTAAACATCATTCCAAGGGTGTGTTTTAAATTTTATCGTCTAATTGTAATATTTTGTCAAATAAAAATCGATTGGAAAAAGTCCTTTATTAAGTCTATGTTAAAAAGGTCATCGATTGTTGTTCTTATACGAAATGTATCGACTTCAAGGTCTCTGACGTCGGCCTGCCGTGAGTCGCGAGTATGATGCACGTGGTGACCGAGATATCTGTTTTACATGGGACAGAGTAATTGTATCTAATTAATTTTTAAATATTTTTTTTTTCATAAATCGAATGTATTATAAATTCTGAACCAAACCTGAAAATTTGGCCGGTGACCAAAAAATAACCCTGTATAATCGTAAACTATGTATTTGATCGTGTAAAGTTGTTATGCATGAGCCCACGAATGTTTCTGAGTTGCTGCGACTAATTTTCGACAGATGACATAGCAACGCGCGCAAAATACAACTAATTTATTATAGAAAAGGTTGGTATAGAGGCCAACCTTTAGTATATAGGGGGACAAATGAGTAATCGGAGCTATTTGGTTACTACCGCATGACATCTAGTTCTCGATAAGACGGGATTTTGCAAAATTCCACCCCTAATAGTATGGTTTTAGGGTTGACAGCATGTAAATAGTACCAGCGGTGTCGGTTTAAGGAAAATTTACCGATGACAGCCCTATACGTTCAAGTATGAGACAAGACAAGACATCATTAGCAATGTTTGTTGATAAACTGCTCATAGTACAACAAATAAACAGTAAACGTGATAAATTCATTCCAACATTTATATTTACTTTTATTTTTGTAAGAGGTAGTGCCCCACTGCATGGTTACATGCAGCCGAACTGGGCCGGCACGACCGGGGAGGAACCTCTCGCCTACACGAGACTGGCGTAAAGTGACAGCTGTGTTGTCGCGTTTCGTGCGGTGTGTAAGTAGACGGTGGCCCACGGGGGTAAGAGAGAGAGGATGGCAGCGCATCTGTATGACATCTACGCGGATGTCTACAGGCGTCGGTGGTCATGAAAATGGCTCCAACTGCTCGTTGGACCCCCTAAACCATAAAAAAAAAAGTTATTTAGATTTACTAACTAGCTGTACTATACGCGCGTTGTTACGCCAACAGCTATTCAGCACGAGATATATAACGGCGATATAATAATTTCATTGGGGCCGCCTCCCAGGCTGTTTCTGTATTTTTTTTTTGTAAATTCATAAATTGTATTGTATTATATTATTAATAATGTGCAAATGTATTTGTATTTTTATATTTTTTACTTTTACATATCACAACATGAGGCCCGCTGAGTTTGTTTCGCCTCTCGCCCTTGTTTTGGTTCTTCTCAGGACAGGGCTAGGGTTGAAGCGGTGGTAGATTTAATTGTTGACGTTCAAAAAGTAATTCTTGTAATTCTATTTTGAATAAAAACTTTTCTTTCTTTCTTTCTTTCTTCATTGGAATAACAGTGGCACCATCTGTTAAAAATTGGTCGTACTAACTCAGAAACCTTCGTGGACTCATACACAACAACTTTGCGAAAGACCATCACATGATCCAATGTATAACTTACGATTCTATAAAGAACATACAGACTAACATTCATTTCATTCGCATTCATTCAACGCTCAACGAGGCGGGCGATCGGCTGCTACTATAAGGGTCAATTCACACCAAAAGCGCGGTGAAGCGCAGCGAAGCGGAGCGCATTTTGAGTGTCATATAAATTTAAACTTTATTTTCATTTCTGTAGTACTTATTATCGAATCCTCGCGACTTCCGCGCAGATTCCAGCAAATCCGCGCGCAGTCGCTCGAATCCACGCGACTCGTTCGAGTTTCTCATGCGATAATAAGTATTACAGTAATTATTATAAAGATGAAATTCATATGACACATAAACTGCGCTTCGCCGCGCTTTTGGTGTGAATTGACCCTAAATGTATATGTAATGATACTTTACACAAAGTATCTACAAGGTGAACTGCATATGCCTTTGTCCTTAAGGACGAGATAATTAGGACTGCGTATGCATGCATGCCTAATGACTGAGCGAAGGCGCAATAGCGATTATAATAAACCTAACTGTGACCCTGACCTATAGAGACGCCAATTCTCGTTCACATAATACCGCATTGTTATGGTTGTACTTTCGTGTGTAGGTTTGCGAGTAGCCGGTGGCCCGTTATGAAGATATGGGGAAGAGGGCCAACATATACATAAGCTGGTTTTAACGGGCATCGGTATTAAAAAAAATGATTGTTCTTTTCATAATGATAATAAATAAATACTTTATTTCTATAACCAAGATTTATACTTAACTCGCAAACAAACATATTGTATTATTTTTCTAAAGAGGAAAGATTATTTTGTTTGTTTGTAAAGAATAGAGTCTAAAACTCCAGTAGTAATAACCATTCTTTCACTTTGTTCAATACTTCAACAATTCCTTCAATAGCAAGCTGCATTGTCAGAAAGTAACACTGGCAATATTTTATTAGGATTGAACAATTTTTTTATTTTTCACATTCACATTGACATTGACAATGAAGTGGGCAGGGGTGTGCTCAATTATGGTCGCCACTCGCCGCACACTTATCAACTCGGAGAGGGATCGTAAACGCCTCGCCTAGAAAAGCTAAGACGACACGATTACGCTACATTTCCCATCAGAATACTGACCGGCTCGAGGTGATACGGTTACGATCCCTTTCCGAGTTGATAAGTGTGCTGCGACCATAAACAGGAAAAGTTATTTGTTTGTTTATATCGAATAGGCTCCAAAACAAGTCAAATACAAAAACAGACAAAACAAGACGTGGAGACAACTAATAATATCCAGAAACCAATGTTTACATCAGCCATTTAAAAATACCCTCGGTATTTTTAAATTTATTTTGTAATCAAAATAAGTTGTTGTTCGACTACTAAAAGCATACCATAGTACGTAACCATACAGACGAAGCTGCACTGGGCTTTCAGTTCTGCTAGCGTAGATTCTATCTAAAAAAAAAAAAGTAAGTAATATTTTATTTAATAAAATATTAGTAGTGTAATTACTATTAATAATATAGTTTTATAAAATTCAGTGTAGTCACCTATTACAGGAAGTATCTTTAGTTATCCCCTTTTCTAACCCAAGACATAGAATTAAAAAAACATTTTACATACCATTTTCCAAATCTAATTTAGGTCAACAATCACCTCTTTGTAGGGCTCTAAGTTGGAGTTGGTACAATTCCATACAAGCTCATGAACCAGATATTGACATATTTCACGAATCATTTGCCAGTTTTAAACGTAAACTTAAAAAATATGTTCTTAACAAAAAAATAGAGTAATTACTAAATACTAGTATAAATATAAATTAGAACTGATGCAGTTTAAAAAATGTTATGTACACCGTTATTGTCATAAGTATCAGATAAATTACCTTTTTAATGTATAAAAAACTGTATGTATAATACATTATGATGTGGTTGTACTAATAAATAAATAAATAAATAAAATAAATAAATAGTTTGTTTCCTTATATTACAAAAAATGTGAAGGCTAGTCTAAATCCTTGTTTTAAAGGTTTCAGATGTGATCTATGAGATTGAAAAAGAAGCCTATCGGTAACTTCACTACCGAATAACGTTATAGGTACCTCCCCAGAGGTAGCGGCTCGACTTATATGCGCGTGGTTCTACTAACCTCTAAAACTTTTGTAGCCTTTGTAAGAGATAGTGCCACGATGCATGCATGCAGCCAATTTAGACCGGGTAGGTACCGGTCGCTTACACGAGACCGGCCGCGGCGTAAAGTGACAGCTTGCCGTCGCGATTCGTGCGGTGTGTAAGTAGCCGGTGGCCCATGAAGGGGGTGGGAGGGCGCAACGCATCTGTGTATATACTATGCGGATGTCTATGGGCGTCGGTAGACATGAAAATGGCTCCGACTGCTCGTTTGCCCCCTTGTACTATAAAAAAAAAAACTAACTTTGAGACAAACTGTTATGGCAATTAGCTTTTACACAGACCCACACGATTATAGCAACAACATATGCCAGTTTCCTTACGTGGCTGGCAGAGGGTACAGTGCCATATATCACAAGAGTGCAGAGTTCGACGACCGCGGAGGTACCTCTCGCTTACACGATACCGGCGTAAAGTGACAACCGCGCCAGCGTTTCGTGCGGTGTGTGAGTAGCCTGTGGGCTGTGGTCCGAGGAGAAGGAAGGAAATAGAAGTCATAATAATGGCTACTGCTCGTTATTAATAAAACAAATGTTTAACATCGCGAATATTTCAATTGCTGTATGTATGTGTGTCACTCTGTTTAGGAGGTTAAGTATATGCAGAAACTTTCCCCCTTTACTGCAGATGGTTGATAGCCAGGTTGCCTACTTCAGGTGAGCGTGTCTTCGCGTTAGGGTCAATTCACACCAAAAGTGCGGCGAAGCTCAGCGAAGCGAAGCGCAGTTTATGTGTCATATGAATTTCAACTTTATAATAATTTCTTTAATACTTATTATCGCATGAGAAACTCGAACGAGTCGCGCGGATTCCCGCGACTGCGCGAGGATTCGCTGGAATCCGCGCGGAAGTCGCGAGAATTCGATAATAAGTACTACAGTAATGAATATAAAGTTTATATTTACATGGCACTGAAAGTGAGCTCCGTTTCGCTGCGCTTCGCCGCGCTTTTGGTGTGAATTGAGCCTTACTAATGAAGGTATCTATCATGTTTTTAAAGATAAAACTTTTTTAGATAGATAGATAGATCTTTATTCAATGCAAACATAACAAAAGTATAAAGATACATCGACGACCAGGCTGGCGCAGTGGTACAGGGCTCGGATAAGCAGAGCATGTTGCGCCAGGGGTCGCGGGTTCTAATCCCGCCTTGGTCATGGATGTTTATCTATGTATTATATGTTTTTCTATAATAAAAAACTTAAATATATAAAATTTCTTAAATTTATAAAACATATTAAATATATTCCGTTGTCTAGTACCCGTAACACAAGTCCTCACGGTAGGTACTTAGCACGGGGCTAGGCTTACGTGGTGTGTAAAGTCCA
Source organism: Calycopis cecrops (assembly GCA_001625245.1). Taxonomy (NCBI): domain Eukaryota; kingdom Metazoa; phylum Arthropoda; class Insecta; order Lepidoptera; family Lycaenidae; genus Calycopis; species Calycopis cecrops. The sequence goes on from LUGF01035559.1 coordinate 137,266, forward strand.
CAGATATAAAAAAAAACAAAAAAAAAAAGAAAAAAAAAAACGAAAAAAAAAAAGATAATTTCTGTTAAGAAACCAATTGTAAATTGTTCACATTTTTCATTTTGTGATGTACACAAGATGGAACAATTTGCAATTGGTATCTTAACACAAGTTATCTTTTTTTTATTAAATTTTAGCAGCAGGGAAAATATGAGTAGGGGAACGCAGGGTAATGAGAGCGGTCGGTTAATGGGAGCTATGGTGATTGAACGGAATACAGGCACATTTGCGCGATCGTAAGTACTCGGCTATTTCCGTCAACTATCGGCAAACATCGCCTGACGCGCTCGAACCGTTAGTGTCATTTGTTTAGTAACGAGGGACGATTGTGTGTTTTTCGCTCCACGCTTACAAGAAATTGCCGATTACCAGCATCAAGGTTAGTGTGTAATTATATTCTTATTTTATTGTATTTATGCTTATTATATCCCTAGATTAGTTTACTAACAAGACCAATTAGTTGAATTGTGATTCATCATAGAATCACATATTTATGTTACTACTTTTCAAAATGTTAGTTAGCGGCTAATGGTAGCTAGGCTCTTATTACCCGAGATAGCTCTCATTACCCCATTTAATCAGTTTTGAGACATAAAATGCCTTGTTTTGTTTTAGATGTCACGTAAAAGAATTCGGACTACCACAAAAGCTTCTTGGACAGTCGATTCATTAGAAAATGCGGTATCTATTCTGAAAAGAGGAGGCATTTCGGTTTACAAAGTGTCTCAACAAACTGGCATTCCTTACAGCATTCTAAAGAAGAGATACAATTTAGCGAAAGGTGACGATAATAGCTACAAAAACTCTCCTAAGCTGGGAAGACGTACTGTATTTACTGTTGCCCAAGAAGAAATAATGGCTAAAAAGTGGAGAGATGTGGTACCGATGCAGAAGTTGCGGAAACTGGGCCCATAAAGATTGTTCTGGCAGTGATAGTCCAGATACTTATATTTGTGCATTTTGTTTGGATCCGTAAGGTCTGGATCTTTTGTTTTCATTTAAATTTATGTTTCAAATAGTTTTATTGTGTTGATAATTATTATTATAATAACTAAGATCTCATTTTATAGTACGTTTTGTTATATTTTTCTTTAAGGGTAATTATAATGGCTACCATTTCCCGTATGAACGTTAAATAGGCTCTGATTAGCCGCATTTGTCGGGTAATAGGAGCGACTGACTTTTTTTTGTAAACTGTGATTATACCTTAATACATGTCTGTAGTTGAGTATGACTGTTACTTAATTATTCTCTTATAATAGAGGTAAGAGTTTATTATTAAAAATTGTAAGAATTTTGACTAACGTGGTTTTTATTAAAACTTTCCCTTAGTAGGCGCCCATTGCCCTGTTCTCCCCTAATCGTCAGCAAACATGCTATAAGTATACGTAGCTTCCTTTTCTTGTGCTGTGCTTTTTAGATAACTTAAGTTTTCCTTCATCGGTCCTTAAGATTGTTCAAAAAGTAATTTTCATAATAATATTTTGAATAAAAATATATTAATTCTACTTATATCATTAATAATGCTATAGCTGATGTAATATCTATATTTTGAAACTAAAGATATGAATCATGCTACTACAAATATTATTACTATTAATTTATTCGGTTAACATTTGTAATTGGTGGTGCTGGTGGTGCTGGTCTTAAATGGCAAGGTTAGGTAGGTATATTTGACGATGCTCTGAAATTATTCATTAACTACAACTTTAAAATGTTGCATAGATACTACTTTAATTTCTACAATAAAATATTGACGGTAGGTACAAATTGTAACTTGTGGGACACACGAAAGTACAAAAGCGACAATATTATTGTAACCATCCTTATGTAATAATTTAAATGTATAATACTCCTTTATATATGTAAGATAATTGTATAATAAGGTCATAATAAGGTATAATAAGGTCTAATAGAACATGGTTTTGTTAATGTTAGGTACATATATATAGTTTTAACGTAAGGAGAAATAAATAAATAAAAAAATAAAAAATAAATAAAATAATATGGATAATTTTCCTTATACTTATAAATTTGGGTTAAGAATGAATTAGTTTCGTCATCATCATATTGTTTGTTGTTGTAGTTGTAGTTAGATAGATAAAATGATACAGAAATAAAAAACTAACTCATCTTACCATTTTCCGTGAAGTGACCCATATAAAAAGTATGTACTTTCTTATTGACAAAACCGATATATCAATCGTCATGTAACTGTTTGTGTTTAGAAACTTATAATTAGACGTCGACACTGGTTTATATTTGATCTCGCTGCAATGTAGTACGCTTGTCTGATAGGGATTTACCTGCAATATACTTAATCCATAAATATGTATAGTTAATAGCAAATAATGGAACTTTTATAAAAATATAAGTGCACCAAAGTAGAATTATTATTGTTTCTTGCATTGGCGCCATTCTTAATAAAGGTAATTAATTTTAATTGAATCTTGTTAAACATATATAACACATCACATTCGCTGTAATTTAGTATCATTTACTTGCTAAAAGACGATATAATCCTACTAATGTTATAAATGCGAAAGTTTGTAAGGATGTTTGTTACTTTTTCACACAAAAACTACTGAACGGGTTCTCTTGAAACTTTACAGTAATATAGCTTTCATATCAGAATAACATAATAAGTTAAAATTTATAGGGATTTTTTATAATCCGAAATCCACGCGGGCGAAGCCGCGGGCGGAAGCTAGTTTAATAATAAAGATGTATTATGAGGGATGGGAACAAATTAGCAAATAGGTTACAATTTACAAAGACTTTTTCGCGTCTACCACATGATGTGACATGGCTGTAGCGCTATATGGATTTAAATATTTTAAAGATTTTTTATAAGGGTCTTTTTCATTTTAACTCTGTTAAATTATTATTTAACTAAATAAACAACAGCAAACGTCTACCAAGTGCGAAATCAACATCATTGTGCCCTGGTCCCATGGACCCCTCTTGCGGTTTTTTTATCTGTAGCCAGCTCCACTCCCACCAATTCGGACTTTGCCGTCGCATTCATTTTCAGTTGTCCAATCACAACGCTTCGCGCCTTACTCTGGTGCGCGCGCTTTTATCAAAACACGATATTTTTGCAGCGTTACTAAAACAATAATAAAGTGTACATAAACCTAAACATATTGTGTCCCCAGTCATACCTCACGCAGCCTTCGTCCAGATTGTGTGTTCTAAATAATCTACCACCGGTGTATTTATAAGCAAATAAAACTCACCAGCAATATCTTAAAAACAAATCATCGAAAGAATTCGTCTTCAGTAATTTAAAATTAATGAATTAAAGTTGTACCAGATTGGTTTTGCAATGATAATGAGAGTGATAGTTGTGTGACTTATACTGAATAGTGAACTGGTACTCGCTTCAATAGACTGAAAAAGAAAAAAACAGAGGTAAGATTTTTTTTGGATTTCTATTTGAACTACAAACATAGATTTTATTTTTACCAAGTTAAGTTATTAAAATTTTCAACGTAAAGGCCAGTCGTAGAAAAGTTAGCATCTCTAATAAATATTACTATTATTATGTATTAGGTACTCAGAAAAAAATCGTATAGTAATTATTTTTAATACAAGTAAATAAAAAAAGTGAGGGTAAATATTTACATCAACAGGTTGCCTAGGCAACTTAATTACTAAAAGTGAAAACGTAACATGTGGACAGGACACTTTCACAGTTATAGTATATGCTTATGCATATAATACTGTGAAAGATGATGATACCTACCTACCTACCTACACAATGATGATAGGTAAAAAATATCTGTGAATTTTGCTATATATTTAGTATATGTAAAATGATAAACTTCAGAAAAGAAAAATATAGGTAGGAACCTATTAAAACATATTTTATTTGAAAATATATGCTTGCTAAATTAACGGGTCCATGTAGTTACATTTTACAACGCTATCAGGAAATGAACAACACTATCTAATCATAAATATTCGAATCACACATCACATCTATTCATCACCATCGTCAATAGCCTTTAACTTTTTTCTAAACTAGTACACGTCGGCTCAGAAAAAAAATAATCTGCCAAAATATACATTACAAATTATAACATACGAACTAAGCCCCGCAGTTTTATCCGCATAAGTTTCGAGTAAGTAGTAAGTATGACCTATTTTTGGATCTAGGTATATGCCTACATAGAAATTTATAAAAATCGGTCGAACCGTTTCGGAGATTCAACCACAAACACAGTGACACGAGATTTTAATATTTAAGATCTAATTTACAAATAAAATTGGCAAACTCTTACTTTTACTGGCGCGCTTATGTAGAGAAAGTTATTTGGTTATCACATCTGGGTCATCAAATTGTTTGCAAAAGACGTTTCTCAAAATATTCAATATATTTTTAACGTAGGGACCAAACAAATCTTAATTATATTATAGATATTAGATTGGTATTAGTATATTAAAGAATTAACATTTTTTATCTGTTTGTATTAAATGGGATTCAATAATACTGAACCAATTTTAGCAATTATTTTACTAATACAAGCAGATGTAACATAGGCTGGTCTAATAGTCAAATGGACGATGTTCTAATGCTTATTCACATAATAATAATCACTCGTACGACATCGTTGTATAACGTAACGTTTTTTTTTTGTAAAATTTAACAATCTCTTAATAAAGGTCGACAATCGACATACATTAGTGATAAGCGCGCACCTACTGATAAACTTGTTGCTTGCGGGAAACCCGTGTTTGCAGCCAAAGATGGACTACATAGTTTCAATATCTTAATTTTTTTTATATTTTTTTAAATTTTTTTATGACTATTTAAAACAAATCTAGATTTAATCAGCCCTATGAGCTGCTTGTCGGCTCCTCCGATACCTACTCAAAAATTGTATCTGAGCAGGGGTCTAAATTAGTGTTAGAAGAATAGTTATAATAAATTTTATTATAACGTTGACTTAAACCTCGTAGTAACCTACTTACATAGCCATTAAATAATATTTCTGTTGATTGATAACAGATGTTTACGCAAATGTGTGTGACACTAGCCGTTCCCCACACATTACCCGCATACTCCTTTCATATTAGTTATGGCGTGCTACATGGCATTACTCAATAAATAAGGTGTGAAAGTAGCCGGTGGCCCGGGGAGCTGGGAGGAGAAAGGAGGGCGGCGCATCTGTGTAGGCTCTATGCGGATGTTTGTGGGAATCGGTAGTCATGAAAAAGGCTCCGACTGCACGTTTGCCCTCCTATACCATAAAAAAAGAGGTTGTGCCACACTGCATGCTTGCATGCGTCCCTATTGGACCGGCTCGACTGGGGAGGTACCTCTCGCTTACACGAGACCGGCGTAAAGTGACAGCTATGCTGTCGGCTGTCGCGTTTCGTGCGGTAAGTAGCCGGTGGTCCACGCAGGTGAGAGGAGAAAGGAGGGCAGCGCATCTGTGTAGCCTCTACGTGTATGTCTATGGTAGTCATGAAAATGGCTCCGACTCCTCGTTTGCCCCCTATATCATAAAAAAAGCCAATCTATGGCCTATGTCCAACAGTGGACTGCAATAGGCTGATGATGATGATGATAATGAATCTAACATTGTAATAATTATCGGAATCGCTAAGGAGATTAGCGCGCTTATACAAACAAACGCTTTAGCTTCTAGCGGATCCTTATCGGTGTCGTGTCAAGAGGTACCTCATGCCTCTCTGGTCGCGCTCGGCTGCATGCACCTCTTACTGGAAAATGGTACAGATGAGTAAATACACTTGAAGTGCACTCGAATACGCCAGATACATGGGCCCTCGAGTGCGCAGTTCGGCGGTGCGCTCGACGGAAATGGGGTTATCGCGGCATATCCGACATCGATAAATTAAAATCCAATTACTATGTTGATAGAGATATGCAATGTTGTTTCGGTACTCACGTTGTCTAGCTAAAGCGGCCAATCTGGACCTGATGTTTCGTTAGTGCTATACTTTTGTTTCTTGTTCTTTTTTTCGGATGGACCTCTTACAGATATCAGAGTGATAAGACACTACCTCAGATGTTCATCGGACTAATGAAGACTGGGGCTGTATAGCCTCTATGCGGATGTTTGTGGGCGTCGGTAGCCAGAAAGTAGAAAATAGCTTCGACTGTTTGCCCCGCCCCCCCCAACCCCTATACCGTAAGAAAATAGGTATAAACAAAGATTCCAACTTATAATACTCGAAGGATAGCAGAATTAAAAATACCTCACGCAAAAATTACGGTTAGCGTTAATGCCATACTTGATACTGCTTCACAGCCGACTTATGATCACCGCACACTTATCTCAGAAAGGGATCGTAACCGTATCGTCTCGAGCCGCTCAGTATTCTTTGTATGAAACTCCATACTGCGACGCACACTAATGGGAATCGTAGCGTAATCGCCTCGCCTAGAAAAGCGAAGGCGATACGGTTACGTTTCCTTTTCGAGTTGATATGTGTGCGGTGACCAGTGGGCTGCACGACCGGGGTTTTTTTTTTATTATGGTATAAAGGGGCAAACGAGCAGTCGGAGCCATTTTTGTGGGTCTACCGACGCCCATAGACATCCGCATAGAGGCTATACAGATGCGCTGCCCTCCTCCAACCTTCACGGGCCACCGGCTACTTACACACCGCACGAAACGCGACAACACAGATGTCACTTCACGCCGGTCTCGTGTAAGCGAGAGGTACCTCCCCGGTCGTGCCGGCCCAATTCGGCTACATTCAAGCATGCAGTGTGGCACTACCTCTTCCTATGATGCCTCACTCACGCTCGCATACATAATATTCCTTCCTGCCAGTTATGCTGTCGCGTTTCGTACTGTGTGTAGGGCACCAGTGGCCCGTAGGAAATGAAAGTAACAAATGAGGAGAGTAAATACTTAAAATAACGATACAGTAGCCGGCAGCCATCTTGTCCATATTATGTATCAGTCTTTAGACTTAAAACACTTTCCAACACGAATTTATTCTAGCTTTCACCTAAGTGCTAGCTAAGTAGGTCTTTGATCATCACAATCATCATCCTAATCTCTTCTTGCCTCTACAGAAGATTTGTTTTCTCTTTCTCACTGCTACTGTCTCCCTGGTCGACAGGCCAACATACGATCCTTTAAAACAATGTAAGAAGTATCAACCAGTTCATCTAATTGTAGCGCTTTACCTGCATCGAGATGACCATGACTTTTGGACAGTATCAATCCGCACGAAACGCGAAAGTGTGACCTTCACGGCCTTATAGAAAGATACCAAAAAAGCGGTAAAATCACGGAGCGTGTAGTACCGTACGCGGCAGCGGGCGCCGCCACTCATTAATAATGAAATGCGACTTCCTTTTACTTTCTTTTGCGATTTACACATTCACAGATTTACCGTTTGTTCATTGTCAGTAACAGTTGTACATTAGTACACTACTTACACGAGACTGGCGTAAAGTGACAGCTGTGCTGTCGCGTTTCGTGCGGTGTGTAAGTAGCCGGTGGCTCATGAAGGTGGGTGGAGAAAGGAGGGCAGCGCATCTTTATAGCCTCTATGCGGATGTTTGTGGGCGTCGGTACTCATGAAAATGGCTCCGGCTGCTCGTTTGCACTCCTATATCGTAAAAAAAAAAGTACACCTGTTGATTTAGTTTGTAGAGAATATTGGCGTAGCGTACTCTGGCGGGGCCCTATATAAAAGTTGATTTGGGGGCCCTTTGGGAAATTTATATTAATTTTCGCTTAAGCACGTGGGGGGTCCCCGTGGCCAGGAGGCCCCGTATAATTAACACGGCAGATACAGAGGTAGCTTTGCCCCTGGATATAGAACTCGAGTACGGTCATGCTAATACATTTAATTGTGTATTTTGACCAGCATTGACCTCGATTAATTTGATTATACAGTATTAGGTTAGAGAGTTAAGTCAATAACAAATACAATCTTCCTTATTACAGTTTTATCAGTTTTGCCGTTTCGTTTTGGGGGCATACTTAATATAATATTAATGATTATTGGCCAAATAGCCAAATACAGTTTTTTGGTGTTCTTTAATTGGCGAATGAGATGGTCGCCAATCAAAGAACACCAAAAAAACATTTTAAGCTTGATTCTTATCTGTTTTTAAGGAACTCCTTAACAATATTTATGAATCAATATTAAAATTGGGTGCCAGATGTATCATAAAATCCAAAACACGCAAATCAGGAAAGTGCGTATCTACCCACATTGTTGCTATAAATTACTTTATAGCAATATCAAATTGGGTGCATGTTGCAAGCGATATTTTTAGTATAGACAAAAAGAAACACCAAAAAACATTTAAAGCTTGATTCTTATCTGTTTTTAAGGAACTCCTTAACAATATTTATGAATCAATATTAAAATTGGGTGCTAGATGAATCGTAAAATCCAAAACACACAAATCAGGAAAGTGCGCATCTACCCACATTGTTGCTATAAATTACTTTATAGCAATACCTATATGCTATAAATTACTTTATAGCAATACCTATATGCTATAAATTACTTTATAGCAATACATATATGCTATAAATTACTATATAGCAATACCTATATGCTATAAATTACTTTATAGCAATACCTATATGCTATAAATTACTTTATAGCAATATCAAATTGGGTGCATGTTGCAAGCGATATTTTTAGTATAGACAAAAAGAAACGGCGCAAAACAGGTTTAAGTGACCTTTGCGAGAACGGCGCGGTGTCAGCGAATATTTTTATATGGTTGGGCTGCAGTAAAAATAACCGATCCTCGGCCTTATAAAAATACTTCTTAACTACGCTAGGGTGTTTTGTGTGGGTGTGAAAGAACTCAAAGAATCCCTGATTTTTTTGTATCGTAATTTATGCGGTAGAAGCCAAGAGCCCAATACAACTTTATCGACTAGGTTTGAGGTTAAAAAGGGTACTGTCTCCTTACAAATTATAATAACTTCATCATCATCATTATCAGCTTATTGCAGTCCTCCCATAGCACGCCACTAGCCTCGATCTTCGGCTAACCTTATAAAATAACTTAATTAACTATTATTTTAGTCTGAGAGAACCTGTGGTCCCCCAGCTCCCAATTCTGATATCAGGGACACCTCGCGGGCGGAAGATAGAGCAGTCTTGATAGAATCGCGACCTTAGCGGCAGCCTGGCTCTTCACCTCCGACTGGTGAAGAGACTAGCGCGCGCTAGCACACATTATTACTGAAAATTAACTAAACTATAAATAAACGCTGAGTACTACCACTATTCGCTAAACCTGTGTCCGTCATTGCGTAAATTATATATAAATGTGTTATATATAATGCATAAATTAAAATATATAAATGTGTTTATACATTTGACAGTCAATTCAATCCTATTAATATTATAAATGCAAAAGTTTGTATGTTTGTTTGTTTATTTGTTTGTTACTCTTGTTCTTGTTATACTACGCAAAAACTGCTGAACCGATTTTTAAGTTATTTGGCACACACATTTAGAGTAACTTGGATTAACATATAGGATAGTTTTTATCCCGAAAAAATGTTCCTATGGGATGCCGTGGGATGATTTTCCACGATATTGAAATTTACGCGGGTGAAGCCGCGGGGCGCAGCTAGTTGGTCTATAATTCTCTTTCAATTGGTCTATTGGGAGGATGGGGTAGAATAGGTCAGCACACTACATGGCTTCTGGTTATTCCGATATTTATGGGCGAGTAGGAGGAAATAAGTCTTCGGTTGCTCGTCTGCCGTGCTAGTCACGGCGTGTTAAATACTTATTTACACTGTAGCTTTCTCTCTGTCTAGTAACACTCATACAAAACGCATTCACACATGGAATCCATTAAGCCTATTAGGCACAGTGCTGATTGCCAATCACACATACATACAATTCCGTCTACGAAGACCTAAAAAACATTATTCTAATGTTTTTAAAACAGATTCTAGTATCTGTATTCAATTATTTTACGGATAGAGTTTATTTCACTTCTTCTGTCAGGGATGGCGCCAGTTGCAGTCTCAGGGGCAAATGGCGTGGAGAATGAGAATTGTATGACTTAAATTATCTCGAGAACAAATGAAAGCACACTTGTATTACGAGTTGTATGCTCTACGGAGGAGAGCTACCCTCCTTTCGCCTCTTTGGCGACGCCCTTGTCTTCTATTCTCATTGTTCTCCATTACAGTCTATCTCTGCTTATCGCTTCTTATCTACTACTCTATCTAGAACATTTCCTACTACGAAGACATATATGCAGTATAATCAATTAGACTATAAATATTTTATTACGTGTAAAATTCTTAGTATCTACGCAAGTTCAACTCATTGACATTGTCTACTAAGTATGTTACCTTGTTTCAGTTCTCACGTACCCATTAGTGTAAACACTAAGCATATAAAACCGATAATCGCTAAAATAACCCATTAACTATGGCGCAATATATCCTGTGTAAATGTGATAAACATTCGATATAATATCGTTATTATCATTGACGTGTAATAAAATGCTTAAAAAAATGTCATTCTAATTGCTATTTCTGCTGATTCTTAAAACCACATTATACTTACAATCAGCAAGGATTCTTTAAACGGATTCTATCGCGTTCGATGCAAATATCCACTTGCAGAATTTGACAAAACCTCCGCAATATATGAGAGAAGGTGTGAGGAGTATATATCAGGGGACCAACGAATTGATAGACTCGTTCATTGCGGAGATTTCGTCATATTCTGCAAGTGGATATTTGCATCGAACGCGATAGAATCCGTTTAAAGAATCTTAATCATGAGCAACATTCGCGTAAATATACGAAAACTATAAATCAGCAAGGAGTTTTAATAGTATAATGGGGCAAACGAGCAGTCAGCAGTTTTAAGTGACTACTGAAGCATATAGTGCAGATGGTTTGTCTCTCTCTCTCTCTCCCCTACCTTCAATGAGCCATTGGAAACCGTCAATGGCGACATAACTGGCACTTCACGGCGGTGTCATACGAACGATGGTTCTTCATCTCGATATTTCCACGGGATCGAAACTTACGCGGGTGAAACCGCGGAGCGCAGCTAGTCTTTATATACATACTAGCTGCGCCCCGTAGTTTCACCCGCGTAACTTTCGATCCCGTGGGAATATCGGGATGAAAAATAGATGTTGGCCGATTCTCAGACCTACTCAATGTGCTCACAAAATTTTATGAGAATCGGTCAAGCCGTTTCGGAGGAGTATAGCAACGAAAACTGTGACACGAGACTTTTATATATTAGATTTACTTACCAATATTTTAGTAATTAGTAATATTTCATGGAACAATTTTCATGACTACCGAGGCCCAAGGACATCCACGTATTAGAGGCCATACAGACGCGTTACCCGCCTCTCTCCTCCCACCTCCATAGGCCACCGGCTACT
>LUGF01035559.1:172801-192252 GCA_001625245.1 Calycopis cecrops
TTACACACCGCACGAAACGCGACAGGACACAGCTGTCACTTTACACCAGTCTCGTGTAAGCGAGAGGTACCTCCCCGGTCGTGCCGGCCCAATTCGACTGCATGCAAGCATGCAGTGTGGCACTACCTCTTACCAAATCTGAAGGCCCTTAGGCCTTACGAGGCCTGGGGATGCAGCCTCCCCTAGGTCGCCACGTGGATCTGGTGATGAATACAGAATATACAATTTACATCAATCAGTTTGAAAGAGACATTTTGACATTACATAACATTACATATTATAAACAGAAACAAGACAATTCAAAGAATTGAAGGTAGAATGAAAATTAAAAAAGCAGACCAACTTATCTACTTTACACAACATCACTTATTTACACATATTGCGACATGACACTGGTACTTATTACACAACAGTACTTCGCTCTGTACACGCTCTGCACAAAGTTGATATATTTTTTATAGTTTAAGGGGGCAAACGAGTAATCGGAGCCATTGTCATAACTACCGCACATAGACATCTGTATAAAGGCTATATAGATGCGTTGCTCTCCTTCCTCCTCCATGTCACCGGCTATTTACACACCGCACTAAACGCGACAGCGCAGCTGTCACTTCACGCCGGTTTCGTGTAAGCGAGTGTCAGGTACTTCCCCAGTCGTGCCAGCCCAATTCAGCATGCACCAGCATGGCACTACACTTCCTCCTGCTGAAGTCTTTTTCCTGTACATAAGGTTGCCTGGAAGGAATTGCTGTTAAGTAATAAAGCCAGCTTTGTGTGAGTTTATTATATTTCATTACGTCTTTGTATGTAAAAACTTTTCTAATGTGCACAAAAGGTTCGCACATTATAACGACTCCACACCGACTCGCCTCCAACTCAACTCGACGTATGGCGTTCAAACTTAAGCCTTATGTTGTGTTCGTATTCGAGCCACCACACCAACCTATTAACAACTTAAAATATGTACTCAGAAACGCAAAATAAAGCGTAATAAAAATGAATGCCATACGTCGAGTTGAGTTGTAGTCGAGTCGACGTCGAGTCGCTCTCTAAGGGTCAACTCACACCGAAAGAGCGGCGAAGCGCAGCGAAGCGAAGCGACCCGCCCGGTAGCGAAGGCGAGGGGATTCCAGCGACTGCTCGGGAAGTCGCTGGAATGCTCCAGAAGTATCGAGAATTCGATAATAGGTATTATAGAAATGAAAATAAAGTTGAAATTCATATGACACATAAACTGCGCTCCGCTACGCTGCCCTTCGCCGCTCTTTTGGTGTGACTTGACCCTAATGTGCGAACTGCGAACACCTAACAGTATTTCATTCATTCATAAAAGCGTAATGTTCTCTTCAGGTACGACCTCAGCAACGCGCCCGCTGAAGCCCGGGAGCTGCTCGTCAAGATGACACACGTCATCACCGGGAGCCTCCTCGACGAGTGTAGCCGCAACGTCACCGAGCTGTCCACTACCCCGGTCGTAGTCAGCATCACCGTCCGCTCCACCGACCTGGACCTCACGTGGCAGACCGACGAGTCGTACTTGCTGGACGCGCAGATCACCAAGGGTAACCATTTTTTTTGTTTTTTTTAATAGAAAAACGAGCATCGGAGCCATTTTAATACCTACAGATACCTGTAGATATCCGCTTAGAGGTTATACGTTGCCCTCCTCCCTCCTCTTCCCTCCATGGGCTACCAGCAACACATGTGATAACCGGGAACCTCCTCGCCGAGTACCCGGAACATGACGGAGCCGTCCACTATCCCGATCGTGGTGGCCATCACCGTCCGGACCTCCGAGCTGGACCTCCCGTGGCAGACCGACGAGTCGAACTTGACGGACGCGCAGATTACTAAAAGTATTTTTTTTAATAGCATAGGAGGCAAACGAGCAGTTAGGTCACCTGATGTAAGGTGAACACCAACGCCCACAGACATCCGTAACACCAGAGGTCTAACAGATGCGTTGCCGACCTTTGAGGACTTACTATTTTAACGGATTTTATCGCGGTTTATTTTTACAAGCCCGAAGATTCAGAAGTTTAACAGCATCCATGGTCACAGTGGACTGAGGTGACAGATGATCTGATTTCAAAAATTATGAAAAGTACCTGAATCTATTTTTTTATATATAAGAGGGCAGACGGGCAGTCCGCGTAGAGGTTATACGCTGCCCTCCTTCCTCCCCCCTCCATTTGCAATCGCCCCATACACACGGTAAAAAAGACAGCGCAGCTGACAGCTGTCACTATACGCCGGTATTCTGTATAAAAAAAATATTTTCTGATAAAAATAAAATATTTTTTTTTTATTTATTCAGTACTGTAATTTTAAATTACAGACAAATCCGTATCCGTGCGTATAGTCGCGGAGACGGTCTACGGCGCACGCCACGGTCTAGAAACCTTCACGCACCTGGTAGCCGCCGAGAAGTCGTACGACGACCACTTCAAGTGCACCCTCCGAATCGTCTCCGGGGCGAAGATCACAGACAAGCCCGCCTTCCCCCACCGAGGGTTCATGCTGGATACCTCTAGGAACTTCATCCCCATGTCGGATATAAAGCGGATGGTGGACGGCATGGCCACCACTAAGATGAACGTGTTCCACTGGCACGCGACGGACTCGCACAGCTTCCCGTTGGAGTCGACCAGGGTGCCGCAGTTCACGAGGTGAGTTGGTTTTTTTTATAGTGGGGCAAACGAGTAGTCGGAGTAGTGATGCGACACGTGTAGGAATTTGCGACTCGAGTCACTCGAGTAAGACTGTTCCCTCACTCGAGTTATACTCGGGTAAAAATGTGACTCGAGTGACGAGTTCACTCGGCGACTCGAGTGTGCTCGGCGCGACGAGTTCACTCGAGTGAACTCGGTCAACTCGGTACGCCGAGTTCACTCGGTAACTCAAGTACAAGCTCACTCGAGTAGGATTTTTTTTTGCACTCGAGTACGAGTTTGACAAACTGACTCGAGTGACTCGAGTAAAAACATGACTCGAGTCGCATCACTAAGTCGGAGCCATTTTCATGGTTGCCCATAGATGCGTTACGCTCCATCCTGCCCGTTCCATGGGCGACCGGCTATTTACATAGCACGAAACGCGACAGCACAGCTGCCAATTTACGCCGATATCTTTTCAGCGAGAGGAACCTCCCACATCGTGCCGTCTCAATTCGGCTGCATGCATGCATGCAAATGGCACTACTACTCTTACCAAAACTTTGATATGAATAAATACCTAAATATAACCTTAGTAAGAGGTATAAGCAGCATTGCAGCAGAAGTGGCCCGGCACGACCTCTCTCTTACACGATACCAGTCTAAAGTGACCGCTGTGCTGTCGCGTTGTGTGTGCGTGTGTGTGTATCATGTGGCCCATGGAGGGGGGAGGGGGGTGTATGTACGTCATAACTTTACAGAGCATCGTCTATAGGACCAACAAAGGAGAGCGATGTTAAGCGCTACGTGACTAAAATCTTAGGCGTCCAATACAAAAATTCTCTTTAAAGATGTTGCAGTGATTTAGCAGGAAAACAACATCAGATGATAAAGTCAATATCGTTAGAGAAGGTTATCGATTTAGCGACGTTTCGGTCGTACGGCTGACCTTCACTAATACGTACCATGTTTACTCTTCATTTATGCGTGCTGATTGCAATTTACTACCAGCGGTCCTAAATATTGTTTACGGCTATTAAAATTATGGCCATTTCATTTTCCTTATCTTCAACAGTATTGTTATCATGATTGGTAATCTTAAAATCTATAAATTTGGTATGAATAATTATAATTAGCAATGGCAATTAAAAAATGTTTTTCTATTAAACTGGTGCAAATGAGCTGTCGGTGTCTTTGCATGAATACCCACGCCCACATATATCCTCATGTATGTTATGCAGGTGTGCTGCCAACCTTTCCTTCTTCCCCCCAATGTGCCACAGTCTACAAACAACTCGATTGACTCGATCGAAACGAGGTCACTGTCCTTGTTGTCTGTGTCTGTCTGTCTGTAATACGGTAGTGTTAATATGTAAGCCAGAGGTACCTCCTCAGTTGTGCCGGGCAAATCAGCAATGCAACAAGACCATTACCTCTTATTAAAGTTGTTTGTCTTAACGCGTGCGTGAAGTGACACAACCATTACAAACAGACACATCTGTTATTTAAAGAAATAAATTGAATAGGTATCTCTTTAACAATCATAAGAATTTACAATATGTAAGCTTAGGTACTCTCTTAGCATTCCTAAGTGTTACTCTTAAGCTGTTTACTCTTTTGACTCTTAAGCTTACAAATCTTGTTAAATATTACTTAATATAAATCATCATCATCATGCATCCGAACTTCTTTTATATCCAAACTTATTGTTATATTGTATTTATGCATGTACTGTTGGTGTCCTTAAATAAATAAATAAATATGATACTAGACTTGATAGAGAATAAAGAATATATGCCCGGGCGCGTTTAAGGAGGTCGCCATCGCCTGATAGGGAATCAGCTCGGTTTTCGGTCAGTCGACCTAGTGGGCAGTTGCGAGTGTTGAGGGTTCCGCCTAGGCTGCTCCACCTCCGATCCCAATGCCTGGAACAACACTGAAGAATCTGCAAACTACAGATACATACCCAATAACAGAAAGAAAAAAAAAACCGTCCGCCTAGGTACGGACGCGGTACACTTAAAGTAAAATTAAATAATGAAAATAATGAAAAAAGGCATAATCGCTGCGCCAGCGAAGGAGGCGATAATAAATAACAAACCTATAAAAAAATAATAATTAGAGAATAGAAACATGTTTTAAGAGGTTATTGCAGCGTGACATCCGTACTGGGCCGGTTCCACCGGGGAGGTTGTTCATGGTACAATCGCAAAATGACAGATTAGCTGTCGCGTTTCGTGCGGCTTCGTGCTTCCTAGTAACCCATTGAAGCCCAAGTGAAGAATGTAGAACTGTAACACATCTCGACAGCAATTATGCAGATGTCTAATTGCGTCTATAGGGAACACGCTTCTTGATTGCCACGCTAACTAGTGGCTGAAATGTGAACCTTGTGTTCGAAAATTCACAAACTATACAGGGTTAGTTTTTGGTCACCGGCCAAATTTTCAGATTTGGTTCAGAATCGATAATACATTCGATTTATGATATAAAACAAATAAGAAAAATAATATAGAAAATATTTTTGTCCCGTACGAAAATAAATACCGTGTGGGTAACATAATAAATCATAGCGGCGACGGCCGCACGCAGTGGATACGAAACACAATCAACTGTTGAGGTCAACACACTCTTCGGGTGCTAATGCGCGTAGGTATATTTACGGACCGTTTCAAATCGATGTATATGTAACAAAATATTACAAATAAGACGATAAAATTAAAACATACCCTTGAAATGATGTTTATTTCCTTATTTTTAAATATGGCCGGAGGTCAAAAACTAACCCTGTATAGTTAATGGTACTTCGTAATACGTATTATATGACATATGACAACATGTCATTGTCATTGTGTTTTGCTAGCACTTAATTCCTAAAATTATCATTAGGGCGCTTCATATTCGGCGAAAGTGCTGCCTCTATGTTTCGTGCACGGTCCCTATAACCACCGAAAGGCTCCGAGTGTACGCTTGTCCCCTTAAGTAATAAAAAAACAAAATACTGACACTGGAAATATACCACAATAAATAGCAAAATCAAATGTAATTTATATTCTTATCTATGTGTTATTACATATAATCATCAGTGATGAGGTCGAATGAATGTCTGATTGATATAAAGATAGGTATAATATATCTACTTTAACGGAAGCTGTGTACAATGTATTTGTCGACACATTTGTATGAAGATATATGTATGTGAATCCTTTGATATTCATAATAATAATACTTGTGTACGTGTTAGTCTAGCCCCGTGCTAAGTACCATGAGGAAATGAGTTACGGGTTCTAGACAACAGAATTATAATTAATATTAAATGAGTTACGGGTTCTAGACAACATAATTATATTTAATATTAAATGAGTTACGGGTTTTAGACAACATAATTATAATTAATATTAAATAAGTTACGGGTTCTAGACAACAGAATTATAATTAATATTAAATGAGTTACGGGTTCTAGACAACATAATTATATTTAATATTAAATGAATTTGGGAATATATTTTAGACTCCGACTGCTCGTTGGCCCACGTTTCGAAAATCGACTCAATCCCATCGGCTTCCTCCCATATAAAATCTCCTCCCAAGGTGAAAATGCAGCGCAGATACATTCTACTATTCTATAATAAGATACTTATTCTAAAAAAAATAAAAGCGAATAAAAATAAATAAAAAGTATTACATTGCAGATACGGCGCGTATTCTCCGGAGGACATCTACACGACCGAGGACATACTCGAGCTCATAGAGTACGCCAAGATACGCGGCGTGCGCGTCGTCATCGAGATAGACGCGCCTGCGCACGCGGGCAACGGCTGGCAGTGGGGAAAGGTGAGCTACTGAACTTGCTTTTTTTTTAGTTCACCAGGGCAATCGAACAGTCAGAGCAATTTGCATGACTACCAACATTATTCAGATGCGTTGCCCTCCTTCCTCCTTCTCTTCCATGTGCAACTGGCTACTTACGCACCGCACAAAATGCACACCACATGAAATTCGAGAGCACAGCTATCACTTTAGACCGTTGTCCAATTTGGCTACATGCATGCTACTACCTCTTACTAAATACTAATTACTAACTCCTCTTACTGCTTGTCGATACAACAGCAAAAAAAATTAAAAAATTAACTAATGTTTTCCAGGAGGCCGGTCTGGGTGACCTAGCGGTGTGCGTGAACGCTCGCAACTGGCGCAACCACTGCATCCAGCCGCCGTGTGGGCAGCTCAATCCGGCCAACCCGCACATGTACCGCGTGCTCAGAGACCTCTACCGGGACATCGCCGAGCTTCTGCCGCGCCCGGCGCTGTTTCACATGGGAGGAGATGAGGTGAGTAATGACTTGGTGATCTAACAGTGGTCGTGACCGCTCCCCCGGCGCTGTTTCACATGGGAGGAGATGAGGTGAGCAATGACCTGGTGACCTAGAAGTGTTCGTGACCGCTCCCTCGGCGCTGTTTCACATGGAAGGAGATGAGATGAGCAATGACCTAGTTACCTAGTAGTTTGCGTGAGACCGCTCGCCCGATGCTATTTCACATGAGAGATGAGATGACCTGGTGACCTAGCAGTGTGCGTGAGACCGCACGCCAACCCCCGGAACCTGTACCGGGACAGTACGGTAGATTTTTTTTCTAATGGACCAACTACTGGTGGCTACAGTCGATCTAGTGTAGACTATTATGTCTTCTTGATTAGGGAGACGATAGAGTATCAGTCGCCCCTCTTTTCCCGCAGATGGGAAAAACGTATAAGTACATTTATTTGAGGAAAAATTTAAGGTAAACTGTTCAATGGGGCACGAGTTACTAGACTATCACACTACTAGTGCTTCAACTTCCATATCCTAGAACTAGTGCTTCAACTTCCATATTTTACGAAGTTTATTTGTAAAAACTAAATTGTAATGCGAAAATATCATTTCAATGCTAAATATTATTATGAAGTTTTTATTCTTTTGCAAGTATGATGTCTTAAATTCATTGTTGTTGGCGTGTCCGTGTGTGTCATCATATGGCCCAAGCGGAAGACCGGTGCTAACATAATATAATTATTATGTTAGCAGATGCCGAGTTTGGGACCAATTTTGCTATACCCAATGTTAAATGTTTTTGTTATGTGTGTTAATTAGCAAAATAAACGTTTATTTATTTTATTTATTTAAATTAACATTGAGACAAGCCACATTCATTTAAAGTGTTGTCCCTATGTTTGTGGATCGTGCAACTACTGTCATTGTTAGTAAAGTAATCAGGTCAAACTTGAACGATTTTATATGTGAATTATTTTTTAACTATTCTTTCTCACATTACATTCCTCGTCTCCAGGTGTTCTTCAACTGCTGGAACACAACAGAAGAGATCACATCCTACATGCAGGGGAAAGGCATGGAGCGGACGCGTGAGGGGTTCGTGCGGCTGTGGGCGGAGTTCCACGCGACGGCGCTGAAGATCTGGGACGAGGAGCTGGCGGCTGTGGGGCAGGGGAGGCAGCCCGTGCTGGTGTGGAGCTCGGAGCTGACGCAGGCGGGCAACGTACAGAAGTACTTGAACAAGGACAGGTGGGCAACTATATAGCTTTTATAGAAGTATCTGAGCAAGGACGGGTGTGCAAGTCTATAACATCTATTTTTGACGTGAATAACGTTTTTAAAATTACTTCCATAGGGGCGCAATCCAAAAAAAATCGGGCGATACAGTTTCGTGTTGTTGTTGTCTATATGTCTATATGTTGTTGGTTATATGTCTATCATTTCCACCCAAATCCATTATACCACTGGGTCCATTACACCTAGCTAATGAATCAAAGAATTAATTACGATAGGTAAGGACTGTGACACGTCGCGCGCGGGGTAGGGGAGAGCCCTGCCATTTTGAATGCTATTTTGTCTTCAATCAATTTGTAACGCCGCTCTGGATACTTCGTCGGGGCGCAGCGTCCAGTTATGCGGGGTTACCTATTTGTAGATTTCCTACCTATCTATGTAGATCAACTGCCTATGCTATACTATTGCTAGCTAGCTTAATAAAAGATTTTTGAGACTTTATTCATGAGTTTTATTACTTAATTCCCGAATTACAATTCATATTAAAATTATTTAAGACCTAGGCTAACTCATATACATCGTCTTTCTGAGTTCCCCTTTTGAGACCCGAGATTGTAATAAGAATGTGTTCTACAAAAATCTAGCATCTTGTCAAACAAGAAAATTTCCTTCTTGTTTGAATTTAAACATATTTTTCTTAATAGAAGAATATGTCAAACATAGAGGTTTTAAGTGATATGTAAGTATCATGTAAGTATGGAGGAAACTCCATACGTTACACTTCACATCTTAAAATGTCAATAGCAGTGTTTCTTCAAATTTTTCCGACCACTGTACTACTACCACTGATAACTTTACCATTTTTTTTGTCTTCACTTCATAAAACGTCAATAGCTGAATTTATTCAATCTTTTCTGGCCACTGCTCTGCTCTCACTGTCAACTTTAGCATTTATTTTTCTGTCTTCAATTTATTTATCTTCATTTCATACATCGCCAATGGAGAACCAGTTTCTTGACAGTCTCGCTAACTAGTGACTGAAATATAAACTTTTACCAGGGAGGAGTAGGGAATGTAATCTAGACTAGACTACTTGTTTTCGTAGTACACCTTTCCTCGCTTGTGACTATTACAACATTTTAAAGGCAATAGATTTATAACAACAAATACATGCCACGCCAGTTGTCTAACAGAGTGGGCAGAGAATAGAGAGTACCACGTATCTTTACGAACTTGCCTGGCTTCTTTCACATTCAAAACTCTCTACATACACACACGCAGGTCGGTAGGTCTCATCATCATCTTCAGCCGGAGGACGTCCGCTGCTGGACAGAGGCCTCCCACAGCGCTATAGGTTAGGGTCACGAGCCACTTGCGTCCTTGCTAGAATAGTTAATGAAACACGACAATTTTTTCTGTACTGTACGTTTCCTCCCTTGCGACTATTGCAATATTTTTAATTGTACTAGTCGCAAGGGAGGAAATGTAACGTAGGTAACTCTAGAACCCGCAAATAAATAATTCATCATCATGGCGTCATGGAAATATTTTTTGTACATATAGAGGAGCAAACGAGAAGTCAGAGCCGTCTCAAGCCAATCATGACATTCGACGCCCATAGACATCCGAATAGAGTCATCCTTCCTGCTCCTCCCTCCATAGATCATCTACTACTTACAAATCGCAGGAAACGCTGTCACTTTACACCGGTAAACTGGCTTTGTCGTGCCCCCCAATGGTCACTGCACACATATCACCTCGCAAAAGGGAATGTAACCGTATCGCCTTCGCTTTTCGAGGCGAGGCGATTACGTTACGTTTCCCATTAGTGTGCGTTGCAGTATGGAGTTTCATACAAAGAATACAGAACGGCTGGAGGCGATACGGTTACGATCCCTTTCTGAGTAGATTAGTGTACGGTAACCATAAGTAGTAGGCTATGAAGCAGTATCAAGTATGGCACTATATCTATATAATATGTCTATAGACATGTGTGCGGTGACTATAATTCACTACCTCACATTTCCGTCTCCAGATACGTGATAGTGGTCTGGGAGAAGCTGGTCAGCCCGCTCCTGCAGCAGCTGATCCGCATGGGCTACCGCGTCATCTCAACACCCAAGGACATGTGGTACCTGGACCACGGCTTCTGGGGCAACACTGTGTACTCCAACTGGCGGCGCATGTATTCGCACGCGCTGCCGCGGGACGCCGGCGTGCTGGGGGGGGAGGTGGCCATGTGGAGCGAATACGTCGACACCAACTCGCTGGGTATGCATTTCTTTTATTGTATAAGCGCACAGTTGAAGCCATTTTAATGCCAACGGACGCCCATAGACATCCGCATAACGGATGTGTTGCCTTTCATCCTCCTTCCTACATAGGCCACCGGCTACTACACAACACACGAAACGCGACAGCACAGCGGTCACGTTACGTCGGTGTCGTGTATGCGAGAGGTACCTCTTAGGTCGTGCTGGCTCAATTCGGCTGCATCCGTGCATGCAGCGTGGCACTAACTTTTACTTTTGTAGTCTAAGGGGGCAAATGAGCAATCGGGCCATTTAAATGACTACCGACGCCCATAGACATCCGCATAGAGGCTATACAGATGCGTTGCCTTAATCGTACTTTGTACTTGGTATTGATTAAAAGACTAGTCACTCGTACCCACCCGTATTTGGGATTGAAAAATAAAAAAATATTGAATCGTAATAAAATATCGCCATATATGACAATGGTTGAAATCGGTCCAATAGTTTTGGAGCCTATTCAATACAAAGAAACAAAAAAATCTTTCCTCTTTATGACTCTTTATATTCGGCCTATAATATTCGGCCGCGGCGTAGCACACGGAAGTTGGTTTTCCGCTCCTCCGTAGCACAGCTACGCACTGCTACGAGCCGGCTCACGTGACTATACTTTCTCCTTCCAACTCTTCTTCTTACACTCCGCACTAAAAGCGACAGTACAGCTGTCACTTTACGCCGGTATCGAGTAAGCGAGAGGTACCGCGGTCGTGCCGGTTCAATTCGACGACATGCATGCAGCGTGGCACTACCTCTTACTATTACTATTTTACCCAACTGTTTAAATATAATATATTAAATAAAAAAAAAAAGAAAATGAGACGGGCGATAACCACACGCCACCGGCGACACATGAATCTCTATGATATCGACGCCGCGGTTGCTGACAGCGTGTCGCCGCTCTCGGAATCGATTTCATAGAGATTCATAGAAACCAGTAGTGTCGCCGGCGACGTGCGGTTGTCGCGTGCGGTCTGACGCCCGTCTCTTGACTTGTACATTAACATGAACGTGCGTGCAGACGCGCGCGTGTGGCCGCGCGCGGCGGCGGTCGCCGAGCGGCTGTGGTCCGACCCCAAGAGCCCGGTGAGCGCGGCCGAGGTGCGCATGCAGCGGCTGCGTGCGCGGCTGATCGCGCGCGGCTTGCACCCAGACGCGCTCTCGCCGCACTGGTGCGCCAGCCACGACTCGCGCTGCCTCTGAAGTACTTCTGAATCTTCCTCGCTCTACGTGCCTCTCAACCTTTCAATACAGCTCCAGGTTCTTCTAAATTTTCATCACACTACTGACATACCACTGATCTACAAATAATAGAAAGAGAGAAACTAAAACATTTGTTTGGTCACAACACAAAAGACAAGCTAATACTGTGTCCTGATACTTCTCAATGTTCCTCACTTTATGGACATACCACTGATCCATATATGGATAGCTGATACAGTATGTACACACTACTTTTCGTCTTATGATTTTTACTTCGCGATTTACGCCTATTGAACAGTCCTCAGAACCAAAACGCGTGACCTTCAATTTAATTCATTCGTCGCAATAATTACTAGTTGAATTCTGTCCAATTTTAATATTTTATATAATATAATATGAAATTCTTCCATGGAATATGAATTTGTTTCATATGGATCAGCTATCTATAGTTTTTAGAGATCAGTGGGGCATATATTCTCATATTGACCTAGTTAAAAGATTTGTGGTGCTATTGTTTTATATAATTATTGTTAACACAGATACTATATGTAAAGGCGTAGCAAAGAGGTCCTTAGAAAAGGATATGACTTCTCCTTCACATTTATTTATTTTTTATTATTTATTTTTGACAATTGTTGCTGAATGTAGCGGTCAATACAGGGTTATCTATTGGTCACCGGCCAAATTTTAAAATAAGGAATTAAACATCATTACAAGGGTGTGTTTTAAATTTTGTCGTCTAATTGTAATATTTTGTTAAATAAAAATCGATTTGAAATGTTCCTTAAAAATACATTGATCGTTGTTCACACGCGAAATGTATCGCCTTCAAGGTCAGTGACGTCGGCGACACTCGCGAGACAGATGCCACATGGTGACCAAGAAATATGTTCATAACATGGGACTAATTTTATCTAATTATTTTTTTATCTTTTTTTATTTCATAAATCGAAAGATATTGAATTTGAACCAAGCCTGAAAATTTGGTCGGTGACCAAAAAGTAACCCTGTAACAAAACTTATACTATATAACAGTTTTTATTTTTTTTCGTGCGCTCTGATCTTGCCATGGAAGTAATAGAAATGGCGCTATCTCTCTATCTTGTTACCATTAAAATAAAATAAATATTAATATTGGATATCCTGTTTTAGATCTTATTATATACGGTAAATGAAATAAAAATTATCAGCCACTTAGGCTTTTATAAAACTATCAATAACTATCTAAATGCATAATATAACGCCATCTGTGGTTGAAGTAAAAAGGTTATTATTTAACGCCTTAATACTTATTTGTGGACTCTTGATACTTTGAGAGACTGATAAGTGATTTATAATAGTAATTTATAATATAAATATTATTTAATTTTATATTAGGTATATAAGGTTTAGTTTGGTAATATTTATATTTTAAGAGTCATCAAAATAATTATAATTATATGTAAGGCATATAAAATAATTATTAAAATTCTAGTGATTATAATTTATTACTACATTTAATATGACATTTGATAATATCTGTTATTTATTTTATGTGGTACAAAGGCTGTTTTCGAAACTAAATAAAATTGTCAATTAATTTATTATGTATCCATGTGTCTCAAAATGATTTCCAAAATCATAGTCAACTTAACCCCAAACGTAACGTTAAAAGGTAATAAAATGGTGCTTTGGGCCCTTGTGGCCCTAGACTTGTGTCCCTTAGTACTAAGTATACAGAGCCTGTAGATAGTTACAGGTTGTTCAATGTTAACCAATCGTTACTTATGTATATGTTGTATAGTTAAGGAAACGATCTCATGTATTTAAAAGACCTTTGAATGTGTTTTTTAACTGAATTGCTACAATATAAATAATACCAAATATGTTTGTGTACTTTTATTCCTATCCAAAGTCAAACCGCTTCAGAGTTGTCTAGTAAGAGGTAGCACGCTGCATGTATGCATGCGCCGGCACGATCGGGGAGGTACCTCTCGTTGACACGATTCCTGCGCAAGGTGACAGCTGTGGCGACGCGTTTCGTGCTTTTTGGTGGTCCATGGAGGAGGGAGGAGGAATAAGGGCAACGCATCTGTATAGCCTTCATGCGGATGTCTATGGGCGGGCGAGTCATGAAAATAGCTGCAAAACTGCTCGTTTGCCCTTCTATACCATAAAAGAAGTTTAAAAGTGGACAAAGGTCTGACTAATAAGAGTAATTAAATAAGAGGCAGAGTTACCGGAGTGGTAGCTTTCTTTCACGTCTGAATCTGACAGATATGCAGTTGCGCTTCATGCGGTTTATGAGTTTTCGGTGGACCAGTGGAGCAATATATTAGGTTCTGTGCAATTGGCTAGTCCTATAGATTGCCATCATAGCCTAAATTCATGACATTATTCAAGGTTGATAAAAGCGAGAGGCATTAAATGAAACCACATATTACCTACTTAGTCATTTTCAGGATACACAACAAAAATTAGATCAATCGGAGCAGTAGTTTAGCCACAGGATTTTTTTAAAGTTCTTTCTCACTTCGTACACTCTGTACCATCAGCTGAGCGCCCGGCCGCCCTTAGTCTGCCGGGGTCATTCACCCCGTGCCAGATGTAGCCGCCCGGTACAAAGTATGATTAGGTTTTTTCGCAATTTAACTTGTTTGAAAAAAGTATTTTCGTATAGTTGCTGTAAACATTTTTTTCTATAGTGTCGGATTAACAGTAGGTACTTAAAGTATATGTTGTTTAATTTATTGCCTCTTGCTTTTATCAACCTTGTGTAATATGAAATTGTAGAGGTGACTGCCTCGTGGTCCAATGGTAAGCATGTTCAACTGTAAACGTGAGGTA
Source organism: Calycopis cecrops (assembly GCA_001625245.1). Lineage (NCBI taxonomy): Eukaryota > Metazoa > Arthropoda > Insecta > Lepidoptera > Lycaenidae > Calycopis > Calycopis cecrops. Next base: position 187,340 of record LUGF01035559.1, read on the forward strand.
CGGGGTTCGGATCCCGGGATGGACCATTAAGCTTCCTGAGAGCACGTTTAGCCGTCGGTTCTGTTTTGATTTCTCCCCGGTCGTGTCGGACTACGGTCCCATCGGAATATGAGAATGAGGAAATAGAGATGGGGCGCTGTAGCCAAAATTTGGATAGTAGGACATTATTACAGTAGAGGTTTCTGATTAAAAACAAAAATTGGTTATTTCTTCTATATTGTCTCTATTACATGTCTTACAATACTTGAACTACTGACTAGGTGTAACAAATTTATTATATTACTCTTCATAGACTTAATTAAAGTATAGACGGAGCGCTGTTAACAATGTAATGAAGCCAGCAAAACTACACCCATTCCTGTTTATACACGGTCTCACATACACATTTGACAACCAAACTACACCTAGATCATTAGTTTGTGACAGTTCGTCAATGGCGTATGACTTCCAAATAAATAATTCTTAATTACCTGAAAATGCCGAATTGTGTAGTGAAAGGCTGCAAAAATCATTCCTAGAGGAATAAAAAGCAAGAAGGACTTACATTTCATACGTAAGTAAACATAAATATTCATATATTATTAAATCAATTTCAACAATTGTTTGACAGCTTTCAAAACGAAAATGTTGTCACTAGTAAGCGCCAAAATAGTCCCCGTTTATGGGGTTAGTTATTAATGTAACGAAAAGTAATGTAATGTAATCAGTAATCACTAATCACGTCCATTTACTTATTTCTATTTTTACTTTTAATATTCACCCAATTAATGTAACAGTAAACAAGCTTTTTTTTATTTAATCCTCCCTCATAAAACCTTTTTTTAAGATGTTCTGTCCGAAATAAATATATTAGAGAGAAGTGGATAGAAGTGATTCGAGTTTACCGCATTGAGCCATCGTGGAATTCCACCATCATCCGCAGCCTAATTTGTTCAACACATTTTGAAAGTGATGATTTTTACATCACTAAGAAAGGACTTTGTCGTGTGGTATCCAAAGTCGAAATGGATATCCAAAAGTTACGAAGTTCCAATGTTTCTATTATATTGTACTAGTTGTTACCCGCGGCTTCGCTCGCGTGGTTTTTCATGATAAAAAGGATACGATGGCACTCTTTAGTCCTTCAACTATCTCCATACTAAAATAATATTTCCATAATAAGCAATTTAGAAAGTGTTTAAAACTCTGACGTTTCTTTCAAACATTTGATAGTAGCAATTTCATTTGATAACTAAGGACGTACGTCATACTATTGCGTGCGCCTGTAATAATGCCATCTATAGCGCTTATTTGATTGATTTGATGGATATGTGTTTTCCACTGGAAGTTTATCGCTATAAAAAGGAGCCTATGGCACTGGCTATAGTCCTTCAAATATCTCCATACTAATTATCACATCGAGCCGTTGATCTGATTTAATGTGAAAAAAAGACAAACAAACAAACATACATACATACACACTTTTTCATTTACAATATTAATATGGATTCAGTAATGTAGGGCAATGAAGATTTTTGTTGGAAATTCCAAAAATTTTCATTATTATGCATTATTTTTCTCTCTCATCGTGGCTAGTTATCGAACCTATGCCAATCCAAAAACAAAATCCATATGAATAAAAACGTTCTTGGGTAAAATCTTGTATAACGTTTCGGAACTAAGTTACGGCACTTTAAAAATATTATTAATGCGAAAGTTTGTATGTTTGTTTGTTTGTTACTCCTTCACGCAAAAATTACTGAACCGATTTTCATGAAATTTGGCACACACGTAGAGAGTAACTTGCATTAACACATAGGATTTTATCCCGAAAAAATGTTTCTATGGGACGCCATGGGATGATTTTCTATTTTCCACGGGAATGAAATTTACGTGGGTGAAATCACGGGGCGCAGCTACAAAATAATATGTTTGCTTTTTTGTATTCATTATTTAAGTAACAATCCAAACTTGTTTCTTATTTCTACACTCATCGTAGAAGGAATTGAGGTTTCGAACGACGCGACGCAGTGAATGGGTTGAAAGAAAATGCTAACGTATGTATTTACTTATCCATTCGTCATGTCCGTATTGATATATTTTGGGGTAATAAGTTTTTACTACACGGCAACTCTCACTAAGCGCACACGCAGTTGTCAAAAAACTGGCTTCATTTCACTGTTGAGAACGCTCCGTCTATACTTTTTATTTAGTCTATGTTACTCTTACACTATGCTATCTACATAGCGTTTGCATATTGTGTAAAAATAATCGTACATATCTACATCCTATCAACTGTACATACATAATACTGAACTGCGTTACAGATTACTGAGATAGTTAGTCAAATCAATGTAACATTACATTTAAAAACGTACATACCTACTTGATACAAATATAGACATCCAATGATAGGTAAAATATATAATTTTAAATAAGTATAACTAGTATACATTTTAAAACTGAAAACTACTTTGAAACAAACTTGTTTATTTGGATCTGCAATTTCGACATAAAAAAAATTAAGACTCCGCATTTGAAATTTGTTAAAAAACTGTATTTATTATTATTTATTAAGTATTAAATTATTTTTTATAAATTAAAACTATAAACTTTTCTTTATGAATTGTAAAATAGTCAATTTGCAAATACTATTTATATTAATATCTCAGAAAGTTTCGACATTAAATACTCCCATTGACGATTCTCAATCTTTGATTCTAAACAACAGAAGCTAAGACTAAAATGAAACCTGCTTTCGTCAATATATTCCAAGCGATCTAATTCAATGTCTACTAAATACACTAAGACCACCTACATCGGAACATTCCTGCCAATTCTGTCGTTCTTCATTCCCATGCTCAGGTCGTTCGGTAAGAGATCGTGCAAGACCGCGTCGCTTCGGAATATGCTAGTGGCTATCCTCTTCGCCAGTCTCTCTGACTCTCTCAGATCATCGTCCTTAGAGTGAGACGTGAGATCTATTTCTGAATCGCTTTCACTGTCGCTCTCTTTCCGCCTGGGGTAAGCCAAGTTCTGCGGCTCCTCCATCTCTCCCGAAGTACCACAGTGACATGGCGCTGGCTTCGGCGCCATCACGCGTAGATCTGTGGGTGCCACTTCGGAGTTGTCTAACTGTGGTGACATCAATAATGGTGGGAAAGGGAATGGTTGCATCATTCTCCCCTCTTCGTTGGCGTAGTGCATGGGTGGAGGGATGTCATGGGAGGGCATGGGGGGCATGGTCTCAGCCATGTTGCCGTTGTGGTAGGGCTCTGGGTGGGGTGATTTTATCTCGTTGTGAGTATCAATAGGTTGGGGTTCCGGAGACCCTTTCGGCGGCGGCGAGTCGACGCCCTCTGGCGAGGATTCCGGTGGTTTTGTGTGACCTGTAATTTAAAGTTAATAATGCATATTATTATTTATTGTAATATCAAAAGTTACATCATAAAGAAAAGGTTTTGTTCTGACATGGTTACTAGTTTACACCACAGTTTTACTGTGTATATTTTTTTTCTACTTACTTCTAAATATCAGAATACAACAAAACATATTTTTTATTTTATATGCCAATCTTATGGATTGCTATATAAAATAAAAAATATATTTTGGTCGGTAATTTATGATGTAATTATGATGCAGTAACGTCAGTTTAGTTCTATGCACGAAAAATAAAATGAAATGCATATTTTAATAAAATATTAATTTTCTGCACATCTTATTCATATAATTTTCGACTATCAAGTTTGAAATTCCTCCATTGGCGCAATTTTCGGAAAAACGAATGGGATTTTTTTTCTTCACATGGAATGTATAGATCGATGTAGGGTGATAGTAGCTGAAGTATGATGCAAGAGAGGGAGATGATTACACCCAGGCGCAGTATGTAATGGGTTATTCGATCCATGGTATCACAGATTCTTCGAGCCGTTTCACTCTTACCATCTCATATTTCCAGAACAAGCAAAATTATAAGATTGGGAACAGCAATTTAAAACTAAAGCCCGATCAATAAAAATCGTCGCCATTTTGAGGAAAGATATTCATCATCATGTACAATCAGCCCTTAATGGACTAGTGATAGAATCTTTCGATGAATGTCAAGAGTCAAGACGGTTATAGATATACCCGACCGATATACCGATATATAGTCGACCCGACAGCCGTTATCTTGTCATTATTGGAAATATGTTGCCATGGTAACGTGAAATGCTGTGGCCTACAATAGTGTATTTTTTTCATTTTTTCATTAGGGTATATATTGATAAATTATAGCCTAAATATTACCGAGCACTAAAAAATAACAAAAAAACTTCATCAAAATCCAGTAGTTTTTGCGTGAAAGCCGCATAAGACGACGACGACGAACGACGTCTTCTACAGTTTTATTATATGTATAGATGTACGTCGGTCCGGGGTGGTTGCAAATAGCAGGATATCAGTCATCTTGGAACACGCTATTTTCCTGTCTATATCTTTTATACTATATATCTATATAACTTTATAGTTATCATCATATAGATATCAAAGTGTCATGTCAAATGTGGATGATGTTTCCCCTGGATTGAACTGGTAATTGTAAGGATAAATGGCGAAATATTCAATTGATGGAAATGAAAATAGGTAAATATAGCAATGTTGACTACCTACTTTTAGAATTAAGACTATATTTAATGCTTGTTTCACAGTAATAGTATTACTTTCATAGACTGCCTCTAGTTTAAGAGCGTTTGCGCCTTCCAACGCAATTTGCCTTGAAAACAGTACTTTTTAAACACCTTAAAATCATGAACTACTTACCTTATACTATATGTTATATACTAATAATTGTAGGGCATTTTCTTGTCTAAATAGTTAGTTGAAAAAATATTTCAATTAATTTAGTATGTACGCATTCTATCATGATTACTTATTAGAGGTTTGTTAATTTCCCT
>LUGF01035559.1:193762-206794 GCA_001625245.1 Calycopis cecrops
CGACAATATACTCCGCTTATCCGAGCCCTGCACCACTGCGCCAGCCTGGTCGTCAGAGATAAGATTTGATAAAGCACAAATCCTCGCTAAATAATACCGATTCTATCCAAGGATGATCCGTGAGGCCGTTTAAATAGCTTTATTATAATGTGCAACATTCGCGTAAACTTAAGATGTCATTCAGATGTCAGACGTAAACTCAAGATGTATTGTTAGTATATTTTATATTATGTAACACTGACTGTAAATAAATAAAACTGATTCATAAAGTATATTTGGAGTCTTATTATCAAGTAAAAAAAATCTAATACTTATATAGCGATCTATAAAACTAAAACTACCTTCGGAAATCCTCTCATTGATAATAATAATAAACTCTCTCTCTCATTGATAAAAATAAATAAAAAAAAGCATAATTTATTTTTAATAATAATTAGGATACAGTCTTTAAAAAAATCTATATAGACCATATATTCATATGTATATTCCTATTTTATTGTTTTCTGTTAGTTCCTCGTGATTTAGTAACAAAATTAAGGGTAATTTTTTATGCTGTTGGTATCCCTTTACACGCACACATTGACGGTTTTAAAACAATCTGTACATAACTGTCACTCAACATTGTGCGAAAAATGAGACGTTTTCTTTGCGATGTTTATTTGAAATGCTCCATCTAGACGTGTATATAATCAAGGGTTATCATCATATAGATATCAAAGTGTCATGTCAATTGTGCATGACGTTTCCCCAGGATGGAACTGGATATTGTAAGGATTAATGGCGAAATATTCAATTGATGGTATGTATGATAGGTAAATATAGCAATGTTGTTGGCTACCTACTTTTGGATTAAAAGTATTTATATTTTATGCTGGTTTCACAGTAACAGTATTACTTTCATAGACTGCCTTTAGTAGTTTAAACGTGTGATTTACCAAATATTTTCTTACCTTTGGAAATATTGGATTAATGGAAATTGTTAATAAATAAGTAGAGATTTATGAATGATTGAATGATTTTCATATTTCTGTTATGGTGTTTTGTTGATTCCGTTATATATGGCCCTCGGTTTGACAACTATAAAATATCTCAGGAGAACGATTTATTGACAAATTGTAATCTATATTTTTGCCAAATTTCATTAGAATCCGTTCAATGGTTTTTGAGTGATAGTGTACAAGAGCCTGTCCAGGTCAAGCGTTTTAGGCGCGAATCGACGAGTTTCTCGACACAACGACATACGCGCGAGTGGGAGACGCACCTGGACGCGACATGTAGCTCTAGTATCTATCTAATATATCGCGAGCGCCGGCGGGCGAGTCACGTTTTGACTTGATCTGGACAGGCTCTCAACTGCGACATGTGTAGTCAGCAGGATACCTTGCAGGCCGAGCGGCGGAGTCCCCAGCCCCAGACAGCGCATCCGCCACGCATCCTGCAGCAGCTGCAGCCGCGCCTGCTTCCGCCACTTGGCGCGCCGGTTTTGGAACCACACCTACAACAACATAAACAAATATTTTTGAACTGATAATAATGTAAAGAAGACCTAATATAACATGTTTATATGAGGCAGTTGTTGCAAATTCAAATGTCATAGTAGAAGTGGGTTAAAGGTGTTCGCACATTACGCACGACTCGACGCCGACTACACTCCAACTCAACACCGACTACATGCCGACTCGAAGTAAAATCGACGCCGACTCGACGCCGAATCGACGCCGACTCGACTCCATCTCAACTCGACGTATGATATTCAAAATGGAAGCGCGTTGGAGTGGAGTCCACGTCGAGGTGGTGTAATGTGCGAACACCTTATAGTTGACAGCTGAAGCTTATCTTACGATACTGGGCACGGGTCCCGGCGACCCGGATACGACAGGTGTCACATCATCCACGCTCGTCCTGTCATACTGATATATCGCTGCTCTCTATGGCTAACCATAAGTTAGAGCAGTGGTTCTTAACCTTTTAATCCTGAGAGGCTATTTGTCAAAATTTTCATTATGCCGCGGACCACCCAGTTGCTTTATTGAAGATATGACTCGCTCGGGTAAAGTTGTGTTGACTCTTGTCATTTATTGGCATGGTCAGCGGACCACTTGAGAAGCACCTATAGTGGTCCGCGGACTGGTTTAGAACCACTGAGCTAGACTATTCTACAGTAATGAGCAGTGACTGCTACGTTGCAGTAGAAGTGCTTCGGCACAACCAGGTCTCGCGCCTTAACCACGTGGGGCTTGTGTGTTTCCGGTGCACATTGGAGTGGAGGATGCAAGCAGTTAGGCATTCATAATATTACCGTGTACCTACTGTATATCGTTACCTAGAAACTTGATATTTGAAACAGGAATTCTTTTCATTCATCATGTAATGGGGTACTAAGAATGGATTTTTAGAAATTCAACGCATAAGAGGATTGACGTAAGAGGTGTAGTTTATATGAAATTTTCCGATTTCGGAATTTAGAAGCTTGAAAATGGGTTTTTGAATACACTTCAAATTGATTTGTGGCTAACCTAAAGGGGAATTGCCAATTTAGATGGACGGGTAAAATTTATATCGTAATTTCAAGACTTTGCTTTATAAGTATGGGTTGGTTGATTAGTTAATATTATACAGAGAAAAGATTTATTTGTTATCTATGAGCCAATTTTAACCATCCTTTCACTAAATAAATCATTTTCAGGCAGGCAAATTATCAAGAAGTAACAAGCTATATTTCTTCACTATTTTTAGTTTACGCAACAAGCGAACACTTTATAATATTAGTATAGATAATACATGTATAAAAATCTTTTTATGTCAAATCATCTAATGAAATGAACTTATCCAAGTTCACTATTGGGAAACTTAGGTATAAAGAAAAAACTGCAAACTTTAACCCTTTTGTTGTCTGTCTGTCTGGTAGCATTATTAAACTGAAATTAATTTCAAACACATAGTTAGTCTATGAAAAAAAAGGATAGACGGAGCGTTCTCAACAATGCAATGAAGCCAGTTTTTTGACAACCGCAAAACATGTGTGCGTTTAGTGAGAGTTGCCGTGTAGTAAAAACTTATTACCCCAAAATATATCAATACGGACATGATGAATGGATAAGTAAATACATACGTTAGCATTTTCTTTTAACCCATTCACAAAGTCATTTCTTAGTGATGTAAAAATCATCACTTTCAAAATGTGTTGAAAAAATTAGGCTGCGGATGGTGGGATTTCATGATGGCTCAATTCGGTTAACTCGAATCACTTCTATCCACTTCTCTCTAATATTTTTATTTCGGACAGGAAACTTTAAAAAAAGGTTTTATGAGGGGGGATTAAATACAAAAAGCTTGTTTACTGTTACATTAATTGGGTGAATATTAAAAGTAAAAATAGAAATAAGTAAATGGGCGTGATTAGTGATAACATTACATCGCGTTTCGTTACATTAATAATTAACCCCATAAACGGGGACTATTTTGGCGATTACTAGTGACAACATTTTCGTTTTGAAAGCTGTCAAACAATTGTTAAAATTGATTTAATAATATATGAATTTTTATGTTTACTTACGTATGAAATGTAAGTCTTCTTGCTTTTTATTCCTCGAGGAATGATTTTTGCAGCCTTTCACTACACAATTCGGCATTTTCAGGTAATAAACAATTATTTATTTGGAAGACATACACCATTGACGAACTGTCACAAACTAATAATCTGGGTGTAGTTTGGTTGTCAAATGTGTATGTGAGACCGTGTTTAAACAGGAATGGGTGTAGTTTTGCTGGCTTCATTACATTGTTAATAGCGCTCCGTCTATACTTTTTATTTAGTCTATGTTCACACAGAAGTTTCCAATGGTGTAGTCGTAGAGACTACACCATTGGAAACTTCTACTACGATGGTAATGTACCTAAAATTTATAGACAACTTGGCGACTAAGAATCAAGAAATTCGACGAGAAGATATTATAGTACAAATAATGTTTAAAATTGAAAAATAGGTAATCTATATAATTTATTGTGATTAATAATAATACGTAGGTACTAGTGTAAGAAGGAAGTATTTATCAATAAGCGAAAATTGTTCCGTTTTTGTCGTATTCTCAAGCAAGCAAACAAATACAGTTTTATTTAATCGTGATCAGCCTTGATCGGTCTACTGTTGGACTTGTTATGACTTTATAAAGGACAATCGATATCCCGGATCGGCTACTAGTTTTAATTTTTAGATAGTAATTCAAAAGGTGTACAAGTCGGCAATGTCATGTGTATAACTGTATATATCTTAAAAATAACGAACACCAACCATTGTTATCTATAACTAATATATTACAAAAATATATTAGCAAAGCTATTTCAAGAAATGCAACATATTCCTTAATTCTATGGGCGTCGGTAGTCATGAAAATGGCTACAACTGCTCGTTTGCCCCCCTATAACATAAACAAAAAAAAATATTGAAGGAATTAGTATGTTATGCATCTCATGTATAAACAAGCCGATCCGTGCTCATTTCGTTAGGCGTCAAAAATAAAAGTAGTCAATTATAGTATGTCGAACTTATCTATATATATAAAACTCAAAGGTGACATAGATATCTATCAACGCACATCCCAAACCGCTGGACGGATCGGGCTTAAATTTGGCATGTAGGTAGATGTTATGATGTAGGCATCCGCTAAGGATTTTTAGAAATTCATCCCCTAAGGGGGTGAAATAGGGTGTTGAAGTTTATATTAGAAATTAAACGCGGGTTAAGCCGCGGGGCACAGCTAGTATCCTAATAATGTAGCTTTGTCTTAGTAAAAGAATGTTTAAAATAAGCCTAGCAGTATTGGGGCCTTTTCGATACAAAGAAACAAAAAAAATATCCTCTTTATAATATAAGTAAAGATAAATGAAATTCATATTTTACAAGAATTACAATTTAAAATACGTTTGTCTGAACACGAGAGGCAGGCCCGGGGCATGTGTTCTTTCTGTAGTTCGTAGTGTCTGACACCACACTAGGAGGTAAATCTTAGTTAGTGCCTATCGGCAAAGTTTTTTTATAGTATAGGGGCAAACAAGAGGAGTCTTTAGATGAGTACTGATGATACGCACAATTTCTACGGAGATTCTTCTTTCTCTCTTCCTTCTCTCCTCTGGGCCACCGGCTATTCAACTACACCAAACTCAGCTGTAAAGCTGTCACTTCACGCCGGTATCTAATTTGAGCGAGAGGTGTCTCCCCGGTCGTGGCCGACTAATTCCGCTGTAAGCGCAGCACTACCTCAGTACTGTTTTTAACGCGACAACGAAGATGCGGTACTCACTTTTCCCTTCCCTACTATAAACAAATACATAATATGCACATATACTCAGCCCCCCTTATTAACAAACATAGAATAACTCTATCCAAGGAATAACCTTGTAATAAACTGACATCTGTCAAATTCCTTAATAAAAAATACAAAAAAAGTATGGAATTTGACAGATGTCAGTTTATTACCAGGTTATTACTTGGATATAGTTATTCCATGTTTATTAATAAGGGGGAGCATGTTTTGGCAGAAGCATTAGCTCTTTAACGACCAACTAGCTTTCAACCGCTTCACTTTACAAGCTAGTCGGCTCTCGGCAAAATTTGCGCCGCTGCCAATTTTTCTCTACTTAAACGTGGTAAAAAGTCGAGTCTACTGTAACGTGGCAAACAGTTTTAACGAGCTTAACATGTTGAATTGTTGGTGAGATGACTGAAAGGGGTGCCAAATCTTTGACATAATTGTGAAAATTATTCTAAGTAAACGATACCATAAGACGTAGGAAATGCATAAACATAGTTGAGATCCGCGGTTAGATCCATGTAAAATGTATCCCGTGGGAAGCATTATTATATCTGAGCTGAACTTCATCCTCATCTGTCCAGTAGTTTTTTTTTGTGAAACACTAACAAACATACATATAAACTTTAAACATATAAATAGGATGTATTATTAAAGACAATTAATAAAGATCGCGGACGAGGGCCGATGGCATGGAGGTGCACTTTCGGGACCATTCAATAAATTCGTAACTTGCGAAACACTTTTTAGCTAACACTTAATGACAAATCGTATCCATTAGTTAAATTCACAGTTCTTTAGTTCTTTATGGTAACAATTTATTTTTATTTAATATGAATTTATTTAATTTGTCACTTTCTCCTCTTAATTTTTCTGCATTTTTCTCTACGATGGAACTTCTTCAAAATTAAACTATAACAAATCTTATGTGCAGCTATCGTTCCACAATCACTCGGAAAATAATAGGCTTACACTATTGCTATTTAAAAGATTGCACAGGTAGTGCCCCGCGGTTTCACCCGCGTTTAATTTCTAAGAAATCCATATGAACTTCAACACCCTATTTCACCCCCTCAGAGGTTAAATTTCTAAAAATCTTTGCGTACGTCATAACATGTATCTACATGCCAAATTTGCCCAAAAAAATGCCCGATCCGTTCAGTGGTTTGAGCTGTGAGTTTAAAGATGACTATGTCACCTTTGAGTTTTATAAATATAGATTCAGGTGTCATGAAGCGAGTCTCGCTCCAATCACTATATTGCTCACGATAGTGACTATAGGGAAAAGCCTACAAAGTGTCTGTGAATAGGTCTTTGAAATTGACATTAAGGTTACTAATACCATTTTTCGTCAAAATCAATTGTTTGAAAGATTTGACGACCAGGCTGGCGCAGTGGTAGGTACAGGGCTCGGATAAGTGGAGCATGTTGCGATAGGGGTTCGAATCCCGCCTTGGTCATGGATGTTTATCTATGTATTGTATGTACGGTACTTAGCACGGGGCTAGGCTAACGTGGTGTGTAAAGTCCACAGATATTTATTTATGATTCATTTATTTATAGACGCTAGCAAAGTGGAAAAATGAGTGTCCCCCACCTCTAACTTTTATAATAAGAGAGTTAGAAATCAAAAAAATATATATGCTGTAGATCTAAATGGAAACTTTCAACGAAAATTGGTTTGAGCGAGATATCATTATTAATTTTTGAGAAATAATACATTTACGAAAAACGCAAATACAAATATATACAAATGCTATGACTAAGTTATTTTATTTTCTGGTAAAAAATATCCAAACCTATACGCATCATTGGTACGGAACTCTCGATGTTGGAATACGACTCGCACTTGGCCGGTTTTTAACAATATCATGCACTGGCCAAAGAATTTTCAATCGTAGTAGAATAATTTAAATATAACTATTAACTAATATTTGAGGTCTTTGAATTTTTTCTAATAATAATAACAATACTAGTAATATTTTTTTTTTAAATGTATAAAAGACTACAGTTACTGAATTTGTAGCATTAACATGGATATACAGTTTTGCTACTACAGTAGCACTGCCGCTACATACTGTAGCAGGGCTACTGCAGAATTGTTACATTGCTACTGCAGTGCCGTAGCATAGCTACTGCAGTACCGTAGCACTACTACTGCAGCACCGTAGCACTGCTACTGCAGTACCGTAGCACTACTACTGCAGCACCGTAGCACTGCTACTGCAGTACCGTAGCACTGCTACTGCAGTACCGTACCACTACTACTGCAGTACCGTAACACTGCTACCACATTTTTGTAGCGCGGCTACTACAATATTGTAGCGTTTCTACGGACTTTTGGTTTAATTCTTTTGAAAATATCATGTTCAATTCAACGAATCCCATACATCAATCGATTTTTTTCTACAAAATCTTATAGGGATACAATACAAAAAAAAACAATGCAATAATTAAATCAAATAATAAGACATTAAAAAGAATTAATTAGATATAATAGTTATACAAAGATGTTTTTATCAACGGGGATAAAACGTGATTCATTTAAGATAAAGAAGTCCGAAACCTCGTCAAAGCTTTTAAGTTTTATCTTAACTTGTTCGCAAGTCGTGTTAGTACTTATCAATGAAATTTTATCAATAGGCTGTTAAATGATGCGAAGACCCTTCCAAGACGGATGGCACTTGACCACTCAACAAATAGGACAGGAAAGTTCTGCGGATAATTTTATATTGCTTATATTTTATGACTTCTATATTTCTTATAAGTTTTCATGGCATAGGGGGGCAAACGAGTAGCCATAGTCATTTTCTTGACTACCGACGTCCATAGACATCCACATAGAGGCTATACAGATGCGTTGCCCTCGTTTCTCCTCCATGGGCCACCGGCTACTTATACACCACACGAAACGCGGCACAGATGTCACTTTACGCCAGTCGTAAGCAAGAGAAAGAAATAAGCCTTATTATCAATCGGTTGCGCGCGTCGAATTCAGCACTCGGCAGTAGCAGTCAGTTTTATAAATGTGTATTTAAAGTACTATGTAAGTCAAAACCCTAAACCAAAATAATATCTGGCCAAAATACTGTATGTCAAAACAGAAGGGAAGTCTGATTACGATACGTCACAGCCCCAGAAATACTTAGGCTGACCGCACATTGTAGTCACGACTGTCTTAAGACAGACTATCGCTTTACAAAATATATGAAAATGCGCAGACTTGAAACAAAACGTCTCATAGACAAAATTGTCGTTAGTCAGACTTGTCGCACGACGACAAGTCTGACTAACGACTGTCGGCTTCCCTTTTAAATTATATGCGGGCGCGCACATCAGCGACAAAACAGACTAGCGAGATACCCCCTCCCTTCTAGTGTCGTCCGACCGTTCAGCAAATGAACACTACGGCGCGGGCTGGCGCAGAAATAGGGCTGCCTATCACATCTCAGTCACTGACTGGCCGACCGGATTGCGTTAAGCGCAGGTCGGGCAGTCGTCTGGTGAGCGAGACTCCACACTCCTTCTTTCTCCCTCTTGACTCCTTTTTCCCGCTGGATTCCTCTCCCTGCTAGGTAGTAAGTAAGAGTTATTACAGATGCAGGAAACGTGTCACGCGGACAGCCTAGCCTTCAGCTGCTTTTTCTTTTATTTCTGTGTATTGTGTGCTTTTTTTTTTTTCATTTGCAGAGCCTACCCATCCCCACATCGCCTCCCCATCCTACGCTTTCCCCTCTGCGTCCAAGTCCCCGTGGTGGGGTTCCTGTCCGTAGGATATGTCCGTATGTAAAATTACACATTAACATAAACATACATTTAATACAGGTCGTCACGTTGTTGTTGCTCGTCTGCCCCAATGGTCGACACGACTCCCCCCCCCTCGGTATTTACCGGACCCCAATGACAACCCCATATTGATGGGGCTAGACCCGGCAGCCGCCGTCAGGGGGCAACCCTATAATATAGCGTAGTAGACAAAACTGTTTTGTTCGAGGTGTGCGTCGCGTCATAGACAAAACAGTCTCATTTTGGTTTCAAGACAGACTTGTCTAAGTGAGACAAGTCTGTCTTAAGACAGTCGTGACTACAATGTGCGGTCAGCCTTACGTACGATTCATTACTTTAATTGTTGTCAAATTTGTTTTTGGGCATCATAAAAGTATCTTATAGTGCGGTTTACTTAATTAATAATTTGAATGTGAAAGTGAGCTTAACACATATGTATACCAATTATGCGGAAATTTATGGGTGTCAGTAGTCATTATAAGGCTCTGATTGCTCGTTTGAAAATGACGATAAAAATCTGCCAGGTCCTGTTCGTCCAAGTTATTTTTAACCAACATACATTTACAGATGCCACTGGAAAGTAAATTGCCCAGTAAGACACAACACAACAGACAAGAAACCTGAATCTCTCTCTCAGCGTAGCTGAAGTAAGCTAGGGTTATGTAATAAAGAGTAATTATTACAGTTGTAAGGGATCCTTTGTTGCTATTTATGTATATATACTGATTAACTAAATCTATACATATAACAAAACAGTAAAATTTTAGTGTCTGTACATTGAATATATTTACGAAAAACTCATTGGGGGCGATTTTAAAATAGTAACAGAACACTTTTCTATGATTTTTAATTTTTTTGTTTGTCTGTTTGTTCGGGCTAATCTCCGATACTACTGGACGGATTTTAATGAAACTTTACATTAATATAGCTTTCATATCAGAATAACATAATAAGTTAAAATTTTGAATAATTGTTGAAGTCCCGAAATCCACGCGGGCGAAGCCGCGGGCGGAAGCTAGTAAGTAAATAAATTATCTGTAAAATAAATTATGTTTTATGCAATAATGTTTCTTATTTCTCATTTTTAAGCGTTACCACTCAAATATTTATCTAAGGGCGACATAGCACATGAGACTTTTAGTCGCGGCGACCGGTGATTTTGTCGCTTTTTAGAAGCTGAAAAGCAGCGACTTGACGCGGGGAACGCAGCACATGTCAAGACGTCAAAGGCAGCGATTTAGTCGCTAATGTATGTCAATTAACTTGCGATTCCGATGCCGCGTCTAAATGCAGTCGCACGACTCTACTGCGACCGATCGCAGAGAGTCGTTAGGTTGTGCGACTGAAACGAAGAGTCGCAAAACGGCAAAATCGCTGGACGTCGCGTCTAAGTGTGTGTTGTCGATCTGATTGAAGATAAAGAGTAAATAGCAAAAAATAAAGAAATTTATTTATTTTTTTTCATTTATTTGGTGCATTCGTGACACAAAATACACCCACAAAGGCTTAAGCCGGTATTTCCAAACCGATACGACCCGGGGGTTCTTCAAGAAAATAGCTTATTCTTATTTAAAAAGCCGTTAACGCGCCAGCAAAGCTTTGGGTTTTGAGGATGTCTATGGCAGTGTTAGTCATCTACTATCTGCTCGTTTGCCCCTTAACCTATAAAAAAGCCGTATAATTTTAAATTTAAAAATCAAAAGAACAGCTGATCACCATACGCTGAGCGTCCGTACATCCGCGCTACCAGTAAGTAACTACTATATGAGGAAAATCTGACCGGGAAATACCCCTTTGCCCGTCCGAAAATCGCAAGCCAAAAGAATTGTTCAGCGTGACCATCAATTACTGTGGAGGCTTTCATTCTGCATCTTTGTAATAAAATAGTGTCTTTTGATTCTGTTCCTTGTTCTCCTGACGAACAGCTGACTAACGGATATGGTATGAAATCCATCAATCTATCAAATTTTTTTCTGATCTAATACCATACATTCTTAAGGCTAAATATAATATGATCACATTTTTTTATTTGCACAACAATGAAGTTTTTAGATTATGGTGGTTATTCTTGCCTAGTATTGTCAATTCTAGTCGATTGCCATGAATTAACTGGCCACTATTATTGTCACTAGACGCAGAAAATATATTTTCCTCTTCTAACTCCTTAGTCATCACATTTCTAATTTCGTCTACGAATTCCTTCTATTTTCAACAACTGTAAACAGAAGTTACTCTATATTTTTTGGCCTTTTTTGGCCCAGTTGATTTAGACTGTCATTAACATAAAATTAGTGAAAAAATCTATTATTTATTTATTATCAAGTTAGTGGGTATGTTTTTTTCAATCAGTAGCCATAATTAATATTTATCTGGTACAATCATATATAATACAATTGCATAAATGATATTTTAAATCTATTCTGCCAATTTTTTAAATTATTAGTTTACATTTTTATAACAGTTATTGTATTCATTATTACCTATTTTTTTTTATTTAACTGTTACAAGTGTAATAAAATTATTAGCTAAAATCACTTGTAATGATTAGTTTAGCAATTATTTCATTTCAATGAAATATATACCTAGTACTCATTGATAATTATATTACTCGCTTGAATCGAATAAATTTTACCCAAGATATTTCAAAGCTTACCTGTACTCTAGCCTCCGACAGGCTAATCCTCAGCGCCACCTCCTCACGCAAGAACACGTCGGGGTAGTGCGTCTTCTGAAACAGGGACTCCAACTCGCTGAGCTGCTGGGGGGTGAAGGTAGTCCTGTTCCGTCTCTGCCGGCGCCGGCCGAACATATACTCAGTAAGGAGATCGCCAGGCAGCGGTGACAAATACGGCCCCGCCATTTTTATGTTCCAAATTCAAACCACGTTTTCTTCTAAATATTATTCCATTTGTTTGCCAGTATTTTACAAATCTCAACGTAACTTTACTTGCACGAAAGTAAACAAAACTTTTTTGGGGTGCATCAAAGCCGGTTAGTACTACACTGTTTGTGTCTCGGAAAATACTGTGATTTAAGCCACCCTGACTCCACCCCTCGGCAATATAATGGCGGAGTGCGATTGGCCGAACGCCCTAGGGGACGGAATATTTAGCCAATCCTGTTGTGTTGTTAGGGGTAGTATTTTAATAGGTGTAGATTGAGTTATGGCGTACTGTGGTTAATTTGGAACAACCTTTACGATTTATAATTTCATTATACCTTTTTTCTTGCATATTCAAGTACTTAGTACATACAATAAAAGTTAATATGTTTGTGTTATGATTATTTAATTATATTTTCTTTTTATTATTAATTACATTGTATTATATAATTATTATATTTTATTTTCTTGCTATTATATTCTGATCTGAAGCTAAAGGCAGTAGATAGTGAATAAAACGTGACACAAGTAGAGTTCTTTTTTTTCATTCAAACAATTTTTAATAATATCCGATACTATTTTCTTAAAATATAGCAGAAACACACCTCTAAATATTTACACTAGGTATAAGATACATCATATACAACATGTAAATTATATACTAAACTACATATTTCAAAATTAAGCTAAAAAAATATTTTCACATCTCAAGGAATATAGTTGAAAAATGTTGGGTTGGTAGTAGTTATTATCTTGTAGAGAATGAGAATAGAGGAAAACTAACAGGACGATAATAAGAGTATCTCCTGACTGTTGTGTTTAATATCTTTATTGTTTTGTTTTCGATATTATGTGAACTGGTAGGTAGGTAGTAGGTACGTAGTAGTGCAACGTTGGCGTAGCATATGCAGCCTATTGTGACATGTTATGCATGAAATAGGCGAAAAAAGTTTAGTCGTCAGTAATAAAGTTGCGTTTTAAAATACAGTTAGGTACTCCCTACAATTTTGTACAGCATTTTTTTTATATTGCATTATTTTTATCCGAATCCTTACT
>LUGF01035559.1:211182-224526 GCA_001625245.1 Calycopis cecrops
CTAATTAAACATTCGAGCCATATTGTTTCAGATACGAACGCTGAAATTCGTTCCCTTAACGAATAATATTGTAATTAATTTTGTGTTATTCAAGTCTGGGTGGCGAACTATTTTAATAAATTTTTTTTGGTGGTTTAACAGGCTTTAAGGTGGTTTAGCAGTCTAACAGCTGGTTTAACAGGCTCCTACTAAGCCCAGGTGAGATCACACAGGATCCGGTTGGAAGTAATTAAACGGAAACATATATACGATACGCACAGCGACGGATCTAGGTAGGGGTTTAAGGGGGCGCCATGAAATGTTAAAGGGCCTTAAGATCATTTTTGTACCCATAAAAGGGCCCCTTTTCAACTCCAACGTTTCCAAGCCTCGGGCCCCACCAGAGCTTGATCCAGCGCAGGATGGAAGGAAGATTAATAAATCCTCTATTTAGTTGCCACTATAATACCAAGCTGTGCAGGTCCTAAATATCTTGTTGCTTAGATATTCGGACTCCGTACGTCAATGGTTTTCTTAGGATTTTAGTAGTGACGAATTCCTGATGCCGCGAGTCCAAACTATCATTGGAACCTATCTCGGATTGCTGACTAGTATAAAAAGTTGTTGTTGGACTACCTTGAACGTATAGACCGTATGCGATAGCTGTACCTACTGTCACGTTTCTTGACACATTTGTCAGTATCCAGTGAGAAGAATGAGGAGAGCAACGCATACGATGTTTTCATCACAAAAGCCTTGGACGTTGACTTGGCATCGGGTGATTTGTCTGTGTGATACTGAAAATAAAATTTGTAGCAGTTAATTATTTTTCCATTAAGAAATACCAGAGTCTATTTTTTGGAAAAGGCGTAAATCAAAGTCAAGATGGATAGACCAATATTTATTGCAAATCGACGCAACACTACTAAATACATAAATAAATGTATATTAAATAAAAACTTACACGCAACGAAGGACGAAACTGATTCTAAAGCTTCAGGTGCCGTTTCGTTGTAAAACGTTATGCTTAACGTTACCATTTCACACAATTTTCTGAAGTATTTTTTTTTCGTGCCTTATATCGTTTTTTAAAGAAAAATTCCACAAATATATCAATGCTTTAGTTAATAAACGTATAGGTACGCAATAAGTATAGGTATATGTTATTTTCACTTGTAATAAAATTGAAGATCTGCAGGGCACCTAGTTTTGCGGACGTCTATGGGCGGTGAGTCACAAAGCACCTGCTCGTTTGCCCCCTATTACATAAAAAAAGGGTCTTCGTGTGAATTACGAATGGTTCAGGAAGCAAAAACAGCTGAAACAAATGAAAGAAAACACACCAGCAACTTTTCCGGTAATGCAGTAGAGTGGCTACGAGCACTGATAGTCAGTTATTATCAGATTAACTTGTTTTGTACCTACCTAGATATGTAAGTTCAGAAATTAAGCAAATACATAAAATCAGTAAACATCTTGGAATAACTCAAATTCGGAACAATAAAGTTGGCAGTTGCATTTATGCCTTACCTCGATCAAAGTAGACTCAAAATGGTTATAGGGGAAAAAGGACTAAATTTGCATATTTCTAGAGTAGATAATATAAATTTTAATTTTTTTAATATTGATCCTTTTATTATGATTATTTTTAATAAAGATTGATAAGTTTTCAATATCTATCGGCGGAGTTAACTACCGAAGAATTCTGACATAAGCTCCATATAAAATACTAGCTGTGCCCCGCGGTTTCTACGCGAAATTCATATAAACTTCAACACCCTATTTCACCCCCTTAGGGGGTGAATTTCTAAAAATCCTTAGCGGATGCCTACATCATAACATCTACCTGGATGCCAAATTTCAGCTTGAGCTGTCCAATGGTTTGGGCTGTGCGTTGATAGATGGCTATGTCACGTTTGAGTTTTATATATATAGATGTCAAAATCACCAGTTGCTGAAACCACTGATAGATAGAGCATTGAAAATATCCGTTAATAGGTAAGTTAATAGTAATAATAATAATTTTTTTGTTGCATGCAATTTTTAAAATTGATTTAGATTAGGTAACTTTAATGAAGTAAAATGCACATTTAAAACATCAATAAAACCATGCCTTCTGTCAGTAGAAATTATAATTATTGAAAATACTTCAAAATTGTATTATTATTAACATATAATATTTTGCTTTCAGCTTAAAGTTCAATTTCTTCTTCATTTTATTTATGATCAGATCAAAGGTCAACTCCAGGGTAGGTAGTTTTCAGGGGAAACTCGTTTATGAATGTCCATCGAACTTGGATAAGGTCCGAGGGATTCTCTACATTTCAGTCGTAAAAGAGAGCTGACTGCTAACAAGCCACTACAGGTAGATTATTTTTTATAAGGGAGCAAATGAGCAATCGGAGCCATTTTCATGACTACCGACGCCCATAGACATCCACATAGAGGTTATACAGATGAGTTTCCTTTCATCCTCTTCCTTCCTCAATGGACCATACCATCGGGTGCCTTTGTTCGGTTATCCTGACCTACCAGTGAAACGTAGGTAACTGATCTTATACCGCTATAATTGGATTCCAAGAAGGAAAGAATACAAAATGAAATTAATTATAATTATATTCATAATCTCATTAAAATAATATTTTAATGCAATAATGAACCAACTGATATCTAAAACTAAACACAGAATAAGCAAAGCTTAACAAAGAAATGAAGTGTTTAGTCAGAAGCAGACGTATTTCGTGCCACTTTTCATTTAAAAAGCTATTAGACATAGACAAATAAAGTGACAGATAAAAACACATCCATAGACAAACATGCGCAGATTAAAAAGTGTATTTTTGAAGCGCACTGTATGACGAGCTCAATTAGTTAATTAATCTTTTTTTCCGCGTTAAAATAGCATTTATAAACGAGACGCAAACCAGTGTGGAAATGCCTCCCCTGTTACAAGCTGCGAATAGGGTTGGTTGTGAAAACAAACTATTTTATACTTTAATATATCCTTAAGATTTTTATTTCTGGTCTTATACTGTCGTTAGCTGTGAGAGTCATATGAAATACTTTAGATGTTGAAATTTCTTATTTACTTATTACAGTTAGACGAAACGAAGTTCAACAGGATAAATAGAGTGTTTAGTATTCAGTGAAATATAATCTATTTAGAGTGTTTAGTATTCAGTGAAATATAGATAGATTAAGGACAGGAGACAGAGAGAGTTAGAGAGTAAATCAAACAAAAAAGCATGTTTCTTCTTTGTAATAGTACAAACTAAAATAAGACAATAGATATATTTTATTGTTGTAATAAGTAATATAAATAAATATAGATAACACTGTCTATGATTTTAAAATGATGAATGGCACTTTTACTAAAAGATAAGAGTTTGTAGGGCAGGTCATAAGTTAAATTTCACATTAATAGTACATATACTTACTAAATTTCCGGTGCCGTACTACTTAGTTTTTCTACATAAAATAAAATCAATATTTTAATAATTTATTTACTTATACACATTTATTTACATACTTTTTATAGCATTTGATTAGCCAGCATGCCATTTCTTCAGTTTCATATCATTAACGACAATACCAGTAAGTTGTCACGACTACTAGAATAGTGGATGTCTTCTTATTTAATTGGAAATAGTAAATAAAATTGAATGTAAAAAACAATACGTTCGGACGTGTGACGAGGGCACGTGCGTCCTCACATCTATCATATTGTATTGTACATAATTACAACCACGACCAGGAGTATAGCCGCACATTTATGACTATCAAACTACACAACAGTACATACATAGGTACATAACACAACATATTGGACGTAGATCGCAAATAAAAAATCAAAAATATAACTCCAGACGTGGCGTGTGGCAGCCCTAGAGCGCGCACGCTAACAGTGTTTAGTTATTTGCTGGCAGAGCGGCAGACAATGGCGCCCGGCGGACCAGATAGACAACAGACATCTCGCTGCTAATTAACTCATGTGCATTCCCATCGGCTTTTAAATTAGCCTCAAACGTGCTCATTTACCTTCGTATATGCTACTTCTCTTCATCTCACAGTCGTAGATCAGTCTGTCTAGACAAGTGGCATTTACGATAATGTAAAAGGTAAAAATAAGTAATGTATTGTATTGGGAAGAAAACTTACGTCATGTAATGTCATTACCTATATGGAATATCATATTCGTAACTAAGTGATCATTTAGTGTATGCACCAAAACTATTCATCAGAACATAGAATTCGCACTAATATTTTTTTGCTATGCAACGCTATCGATTATATTAAACTACTAGCTGCGTCCCGCGGTTTCACTCGCGTAAATTTCGATCCCGTGGAGAATAGTTAGTCATCCCATAGCATCCCATAGAAACATTTTTTCGGGATAAAAACTATCCTATGTGTTAATTCAAGTTACTCTCTATGTGTATGCCAAATTGTATGAAAATCGGTTCAGCAGTTTTGACGTGAACGAGTAACTAACAAACAAACAAATAAACAAACAAACAAACATACATATAAATTTACGCATTTATAATATTAGTAGGTATATAAGTTTATGTCATGTCATTTGATGTCACATGTCCTGATCACATTAATTGTTCATCGTGTTCTATTCTAATCGATATTCACTCGACTGGTGTCTTAACCAATTAAGCCACTGACTAGAATTTTAGTCACCTTACTAGCACTTGCCTAGCGTCTTGACCACTTGTCTAGCTTGAAGTGTCTGAATTAATTTATATTGTTGAACAGATTTAAATGTAGTTTAGTTTTTTTTGTATTTAAATGTACTTTATAACTATTACTTAAAAATAAGCTAAAGTTTGGCTTATTTTTAGCTAAAGACTTGAATTACGTGGTCAAATACTTCCTGGTAAACGACATCGAGTAGAGGAATATATTGTCATGATAAAATTATTAAGCATGTTCAATTGAGTGCAGGTACTCAAATTGCGGTCCGACTAGTGGACATGTGTGATCCTGATGGCGCGTGTATTTCTATATAAGTTTTTCAATTTGCTCCTTTTTACAAATGTATATGCAAATTGTTGATTTGATTGTTTTATCTTACGATAAGATTTGATCCTAGACCCAGATGCTATGCTTATTTATTATTTTAGCCAACTAGAACCTTCACGATCGAGGAATCTAACAAGATACTGCATTAAAGTGACAGCTATACAGTCGCCTTTCTTGCGTCTGTTGAATCTCCTGTGGCACATTAGAGGGGAAGTCTACTATACAAAAGTCGCTTGTTCTCCGGACGAGAATATTTTTAATTTAAGTGTACAATTTTGATGCAAAATATTTACTATTAAAATGACTCAAGATATTGGCAAATATTTAAATTTATAACTTTAACAGTGAAACAAGATAAAGTTACCTATTGATTTATTAGCTATTAATATACACTTGTATATCTTTAGAATTCTAGAGAAACTATATTTGATATATTGAGTATGAAAAATATATGAGGAACAAAATGTTGTGAAATATTTCACATTCAGTGTAACGCCTAAAGCTTCACTTAGCTTACGTCGCTTGTCCACCATTCACATTTGAATCTCTCCAGTAGCGAGCTGACACTCACAGTTTTTTCGAATACTTACATTAACCATTCGATAAGATATTAATATCGAGTAATATTTAAACCTTAAATAACAACATACCTCTTTTTACGCTTAAGTTTTCGTTAATAATTACTTTTCATTTCTATAAATGAAGCGTTTGAAATGTTAAATTGCAAAAATCTTCATTTTCTTTCACTTTTTTCACTTCATTTTTCCCGTCCCTCCAACATCATTCGATATAAAACCTACTCGTATATTTTTAGGTACTGAAATAAAACACGAAAAATTTAAGTACAAAGCAAGTCAAGAGCTTTGACAACAAAGCGCTGCACCGGTACATAAAGATGGCATTCATTAATCAAAATATGTTATGTATGATAAAATCAAAAGGCTTGTCCTGGTAATGCGTCGCTTCCTTTGTCCAGACTCATCCGTTTTGTTTTAACACCCCTTTTAACATCCATGCATGTGCACAACTCCTTAAAGCTTTTAAGGCGGTGTACACAACGAATTTTTAACAATTTTTTTTTAAATATTTCTGGTTTTTTTTTTAATAATTGTTGATAAAAATAACATGATTCAAATAATGTGACTGACTTGACATCTTCGACCTAAGTACATTATTACCTATTATTAGACAAAAATACCTATAGGCGAGGCATTAATAATCTTCATTTAGTTTCACATTAATTTATCGAAATGTAATATAAAACTTGAAATTGGTTTTTACTTCTAGCTCGTTTATTTTATTTTACTTCATTATTTTTTATAAATCTGTGCCTATTTCTCTATTCACCGTATACCTGAAATGGTCCGTATCTTTTAATACATATATCAAATTATGATAATGCATATACTTTTTTATTTATTTATATTATTATTTTATATTATTAAATTCGGGTAGGTGATACCTGAATTTAATAATGGGATGGGGATAGGATGTCATTATCAGTGTAGAGAAACTGAAGTGTGCTTGTTGCGTAATTACAACATAAAAAATCACCCAAATTGTATTAATGCAAATATGTAATAAAATGTAATTGTAATTTCTAAAATGCATAATGTCTTTATTTTACCAACAAGGCAGACAAAGTCGCGGATGCCAACTAGTAGTAAATAAATATACAAACCGTGTTCGTCTATCCGTCCCCTACCTCCTCGCTTGATATATTTATGATTAAGCAGCAAGTCCAAAGCGCGACATTGTCTTTGCGAGCCCCTCTGTGGGCCCCATCCGTCTTGCTTCACACCACCTCCCCCCTTTCTTTACAGGCACGAGATTTTTTTAATTATGACGTTGAGCCTTTTTGTCTCAACTATAACAAATGCCTGTGTGGATCGGCGGTGGATTCTTACGGTACTGTCGGGTTCGATTTCAGTTTTATAAAGTTTTGCGTCAATTATTTTGGAGAAGGTTCACGACCGGGGAGGTACCTCTCGCTTACACGAGACCGGCGTGAAGTGGCAGTTGTGCTGTCGCGTTTCGTGCGGTGTGTAAGTAGCCGGTGGCCCATAGAGGTGGGAGGAGAAAGGAGGGCATCGCATCTGTATAGCCTCTATGCGGATGTTTGTGGGCGTCGGTAGTCATGAAAATGGCTCCGGCTACTCGTTTGCCGTCCTATATCATAAAAAAAGTACATATGTATATAACTTGTGTGGGTGGGTAATCTTAAAAAATACAAAAATCTTTTCTTTCACGAACCGAAAACTACGCAAGTTGAGAATTTTGATTTAATTAATTTTATTTTTGATGCCCAACGAAGTGGCGATGGCGTAGGACAGTATTTTTACATACTTACAACTAACCAATAGTTATTAGTTGTATGTAAAAAATATTGTCCTATTTTTTGCATTACTTTATCGTACTTCTTTTGTGTCTATCGTGGCAGTGTATTGTTTTGTACTGGATGTTTTGGCATCTGAAATGAATTAAAGAGTGCATACCGAATTATTCTACTAATAATATAAATGCGAAAGTTTGTATGGTTGTTTGTTTGTTTCATTGTTACTCCTTCACGCATAAACTGCTGAACCGATTTTCATGAAATTATCATTCATAGACGGTAACTTAGATTAACACAGGATAGTTTTATTCCGAAACAATGTTCCTATGGGATGCCATGGGATGATTTTGTATTTTCCATGGGATATAAATTTACGGTTCACTTTAATTAAAAGATCTGTTTAAAGATTATTATCACATACAGAGTTTGGGTTATAAAGTAAAATTTACTAAAGAGACCATAAATATGTATCAATCGCTTTTATTTATATGAGTTTGGTGTCAAAAAGAATTTATAACTGAGTCATTTTATAACACTTTAAACAATGTGGCGTCCACCACATATGAAATCTCTAGTTAGCATTTCTTTAATTAACATATTATTGTAACTAATAACCATACCATAACCATAGAGATATTTAGGTACTGTACATTAATACTGCACATAATAGGTACTATACTTTATTTACTTTCTTTTGTAAAAGCGACACTATTTGATTAAAAACTTTTAAACTATGAATTCAAATAACCCCGATAAATGTAAATCACCTATTAAACTAATAAATACATAAAATTTAACATTCCTTATTTCAAGTTTACTTTTATGAAAAATAAAGGTAATACAAAATACAGAGTGAAGCTACCTCGCAGCGGCATAGGCGGCGCGCTCACGGAAGTTCTGATTATGTAGAGGAATTAATTTTCAGGCGCGACGAAACTGTACTGTAGTGCCGTGGGGGGGCGCCCCTCCCCCCGGCGTATGATGAAACAAAACTACTCCGTCCGCACCTGAACAACGTAATAACTGCGCTCGTTAATCATTTTGGGAGGTCGTCAAAAGATAAATTAGTTCATAGCGCGGGAATTTTCTTATCAAACTCGAGTAATTAACTTCCGTGTGTATTTATTTAAAATCAGAAAACAGTGGTCATCTTATCTATGTGACAACTTTTTTTTTATTTCAACTACAGGCCAGTATTTTAGTTCATATTGTTCTGTTGCCAATTTATAGGCAATTATAATTTTAAATTGTGATATTTAAATGTACCTACCTAGTAATACCTACCTAATTTAATAATATTATAATTTCATTGAACCGACTTCGAAAAGGGAGGATGATTTATAAAATAAGTAGTATTTTAATTATCCTACTAATATTTAAGGTCTGAAACATTGTATGATGTTTGTTATTATTTTACATTAATATATAAAATACATTTTATCGTGAAGATAATTAAGATTTTCTTTGGGAGAGACTTACATTTTATTTGATATTTTACATTGACTATGTTTTGGTTACACATAAAGCTAAACATATAAATAAGAGGATGTTACGCCGTAGTTGCCTAATACTTTGAGGTTCTCACTCAAAGATCTCATATAATATTTGTCGTGTACGCTGTTGATAGTGTTGTAAGTATGATGAAAATTAATTAGAGAGCAGCTTGTCATGTGGTTTTGTTTAGGCGCATAAATATGACGAGTTATATTAAAAAGGAAGAGACGTCGTAAGTTACACCTAAATTACTTACTAGGTAAAGTAGCTAATAAATTTTTCAAATACTGAAGTATTTAAATCATGTAATATATAAATGTAAAATATTTTGAATATTATTTTTAATTGTAACGAGATAGCCTACGACCATTATTATTTCACCTAGCAATCCTCAAATTATTATAATCCTATTAGTAGGATTATAATAATTTGATTATAATATTATAAATGCGAAAGTTTGTAAGGATGTTTGTTACTCTTTCACACAAAAACTACTGAACGTATTTTCATGAAACTTTACAGTAATATAGCTTTCATATCAGAATAACATAATAAGTTAAAATTTTGAATAATTTTTGAAGTTCACGCGGGTGGAAGCTAGTTATTCTTATACCAATTGGAACATTTTTTGGTTAGTTGGTTAGTACATAAATGTCAAAATTATACTGAAAGTCAAAAAAATCACGTAGGTATACAAATAACCGAAATACCGTAGTAAACATACTAAAATAATTAATCGTTGAGTTTATACAAAAATAGTTTGATATTAGATAAAAAAAAATATAAAATCGTCATCATAATCGTTCTCAATCCGTCCAAATGTAGCATTTTTTTTAATTATCGCTATTCTCCATTAAAATAAGACATGAACAAAATATAAACAATATCACATCACAATAAAACCAAAAATCACTGAGCTATTTGGATTAAAATTTACGGATGATTATTGAGTACCCTCAAATGAAATCGGAGTCAAATATAATATGTGATTAAAACGTGCCCCTACCAGCCCCGATAAATTGCATGAGCCGAGCGGTTCCGTAGTGAGAAAAGAGTGCAATCACATTAGCGGGTGAACCCTAAAATTTTAATCTGCGCCACAATGGGAGCAATCGGTGATTGCAGTCGGTGCGCATATGCATAGTCTTTGGGGATCGCTTAGTGTACACCGCAGCCCGAGAGAAGGGTAAATGATTTAATAAAGTTAGCAGAAAAAGTTTTGGTACTTATTTTTAAAGAAGCAGTTTTTAAGTGATTTGAAGAGTTGTAATTATTATAATGTAAATTATTTAGCTAATGATGACTAATTACGTTATGTAGATTTCAGAATGTGCAAGATATATGTATCATTACTTTGAGTTTTTATCCAATTTGCAAAATTTGTTTGTATTTTGTTTTTTGGTCTGCTTATTATTTAATATTGTAATGTTTGAAGAAAATAGATAAATATATATAAAAAGTGAGTAAATGACTAAGTATGTATATTTTTTTAATATTTGTGCTGTGCATTATTTTTGTCTTCCTCTTCTGACAATCACTTCACACTTTGATTCTTGTAATTTTATGTGTTCAGTTTATATTTATTTTTAACTTTCCTTTTAAAAATATATTTTTGCTTTAATTTTGTTTAGTAAATTAATAAAATATATCATACATAATACAAGTACTTATACAATATATATTATATTGTCTACGAATGTTAAATATCTACAACAGCACCTATATGTTGTTATATATGTGTTGTTGTAGGTATTTTGGAAAATGAAGTGAAATATTTTTATAATAACATCCGTTTATCTAGATTAGATTAGTATTAGATTTACACAAAAGTTCCTTCCTAATTGTTAAAGTTATTTAAATCCTAATAAATGGTAAAATAAAATAAACAAAATCGCGTCTGTTATTTTTGTGGCGCGCGGTGTATGAAGCGCGAAACCGGCGAGGGACGAATTGTTTTCATATTAATAGCATGTCGAGAGGTATTCACAAAGGCAAGGAGCGCCCGGAGCTCGGCGGAGCCCGGGCCGCCGCCCCTCCTGCTCACATGTTGTTTATAGCCATTTAATCATGTCACTTGCTTGGCTCTTTATAATGATATCATCTTAGAATTATTAAGTAAACTTACGTTACCGTGGGCTGCGGAAATAGTGATTTGTGTGTGAGTGTCTATGTTGTATCTATGTTAGTGATATAACGTTCTTTGACGAAATAGAAGTAGAATCAAAACATGGAATATTGTTGTTCATGCATCCGATTATCTCGATTAGATGAAGACATTTGATAAAGGATAGTCCAATTCTTGAGAGAGGTTATACTTATGTGTAATAAGTAGGCAAGAAAAATTGAGCCACAGAAACAAACTATAAGCCATACGAGGCGGGCGATGTGCTACTATCGTCCGCTACGCCAACATAGTGCACTACGAAGGCATTACAAGTACAGTTGATATACACTATAAAAATATTTTTTCATAAAATTCCAGGTTTTAATGATGATGGAGTTACTGATTATTGTCTTTCAACTTACGATTCATTTTATTATATATTTTATTAAGTCCTATGTTATGTGTCGCATTGATGGGAAAAACCCTTCCCCCATTCTTCTACGATTCATTAATAAACATAAATAAAAATATGAACCATTTTATTTCTTTTTTAGGTTTAATAAATTCAACTGATACCTGCATTATGCATATCCATTAATTGGGCGAGCATAGCGAGCACACTAACCCACTGCCAGCACGTTAATTTAAATATATATCTAGATGTGATCTAATATTAAAATAAAATGGTAATCATATTGTAGATAATAATAAAAATATTGTATTAACTCGTGAGCTCTTATAAAGCTGCGCTTTTTCGCTAGTTATTATTTATTATTCCTAATTATTTCATAAGATGAGCATACTACTGTTTACGAACCCAAAGCTATATTATATGTATATGATAAATATTAGTAAGAAGTAAAATTCTTTCCTGTCTATGCATCTGAAAGTACGGTTCTCGAGATTAATAGTAAGTATATAACATCACAACAATCATATATCAATAGCTACTTATTACTTCACTTAGAACGAGCAACGCGGGCATTGACTGAAAAAAATATAAAAATACCACTTAGTCGGTTACTAAAAGTTAATAGCTTGGCTAGTGGTTATATGAATAAATAGCATAAATTTTAATTAATCAACGATTTAAAAGCATAGGTATTTAATATAAAACGCGAAAAATAAAATAAATGTCTATTGGAAAATAATTTCCGAACGCAATTATTTATAAATTTGAATTCGCAATACAGAGTTTTAATTTTAATTCCAGTTTTGAATGGGCGGGAGATGATTGAATACACAAATTGATTGCACGGAGCCAGGCATTGTTGGCAGACGTTATCGGTTTCGCAAAGTTGATTAAAACGGGTGCCCGCATACATCCTCTAATAGCTCAGTCCCGTCATTAAACTGATTCGCATACTGTTACTTATCTGTGGACGAGCTTTATCTGCGTGATTTGACATATGTCATCGAGAGTTTTAATGTCATGTTTATGTATGACATTTGATTGATTTATTTTTCTATTGACTGATTCTTTTCTGTTTCAGTGGCCAATAGGTTTACAACCTAAGATCTATTTGTCTTTATTAACACAGACACACGCATTATTCTTGTTAATGGTATACAAGACTTACAGAAAGCCAAAGAAGGAAGTTATTTTCCTACTAATCATGTATTTTTTGCTTACGAAGGAAAAAAATACAAATGTATGAATGACATAAGTGGTATTTTTTTGCTAAATAGTGACGAACACAACATATTCTGTCAATTAGTTGTCAGAAATGAGAATGATTTCAATCTTATCTTTTATCAATCACTATCTTGGTGTCGGCATGATCACCTTCTAAAGGTACTTTTTTATAAAATAGGAGGGCAAAGGAGCAGCCGGGGCCACTTTCATGACTACCGATGCCCACAAACATCCGCCTAGAGGCTATACAGATGCGCTGCCCTCCTTTCTCTTCCCACCTCCATGGGCCTAGCCATAGAAATATAAAGAGAGAATTATTTCTGATATCTATGGTCCTGGCTGTATAATTTCAATAAGGATCTTTTTCTTGCATTTTTGTTACCTGATCCTCGACATTATAACAATCTTTAAATCTGTGTAATTAAGCGTGGTATGTACCTAGCTAGAGTTTTTAAAAAAGATTTTGTAACTGATGTATGATTACTTTATATTAGGTAAAGATAATATAATGAAATGATTTTGTAAGAGTCAGTACTACGCCTCACTGCGGCCGAGTTGGGCCGGCACAACCGGCCCAAACTCAACACTCCCAACCCAACAAACTCTCGCGTACACAAGACCGGCGTAAAGTTACAGCTGTGCTGTCGCGTTTTATGCGATGTGTAAAGTATCCGGTGGCTCAATGACGGGGAAGAGAGAAACGCAACTGTTTAACCTCTATGCGGAAGTCGATGAGCATCGGTAGGCATAAAAATGGTGTGTTGT
>LUGF01035559.1:224556-235205 GCA_001625245.1 Calycopis cecrops
CTACAAGCGATGTTCTTTGAATCAGTGTCTCTTTTCTTTACCAGACTGTGTCTGTATGTATGTTATCCATCATTTGTATGTAAATAATGAATATGTTACATATTGTATATTAATTTCCCTTGGAGCCTGAATGGTCTAAAGGATTGTAACAAATGAAATATGTCGCTAGATTTATCTCGTTGCGAATGACTGGATACATTAAAATTTATTTTAAACAGTTGGGTTTTATGTTGTAATTTTCTTTTCTCTTCTCTTCTTCTTTTGAGTGTAATTAATGCTACAGAGCTTTTCCGTGAAATTCAAAGGTATAAATCATTACTGTCCTCGTTTTTTTGTCTCTCTAGTACCTAGGACTTTCAATCTACTACAATCCTTACATCTTGTTCTTCATATATGCCTGCAAAAACATAGAAGGTTTTAGGAATTAATACTAAAAGCTTCAAGTTTCGTCTTTTTGTATTCAATGGAATCTTCAGCCCTAAAAGGGAATCAGGGCATATTATTTTTTTTTTTCGATTATTTCGATATTAACATACGCTAAAGCAGATTATCAATAAACATTAATGCGAACTCATCTCATTTGAGATGAGATCTCCGCGGAACTTGATTCCCGTTCGTATTTGCGAGCCATTCATTCAATATTTCGGTACAAAATAAATGTATTGAATATTCGATATTAACGTATTCAGCGGCGCCGGGCCGCAATTTTCATTTTGTAATTTTTACCGAGTGCGCATTCGACTCCAGCGGTTGTCAACATGTTTCACATGGCAAATAGTGTCCATAGTCAAAAAAAGGTAGTCATAAGAGCGGCCCTTATGACATAAATAAAAACTTAAAAACTTAAAACTATAAGGCAGTGGGAAAAATTTTAAACTGTAATGTAACAGTGACCGGTATTTAGTGGCACACACTTGTAGCTCGTGTGAGTGCGCTCCACTTTTATTGGCTACTGAATAATAATATTATGAGCACGCGTCATCAACATGCAACATGCTGACGACGCGTGCTCATATGTTTTTCCTCTTCCTAACGTCCTCGAGCATCGGAGATGTCAAGCCTTCGTAACTTAAGTTGCGTAGTCCCTACTAGGACTTTATTAGCCCTCATTGTGCGAGTGATAAATATAAATTTATAGGTATGTTTTACATATAACCAGATATAACATTTACTAATTGATAAAGATAAATAAAAAATACATCTGTCGTCTTTTACCTTAAAAGATAGATAGATAAAAACTTTATTTGCAATTAGATACAGCACAATTATATACAGAACAAAAAATTAGAATCGAAATCAATAGTACAAAAAAAACTTTACCAAACATACCTTAACAATGTGTATTAACATATGATATGTTAACACATGTCTATGATATGATGACTAAGAAAAACTTGGAAATTCTTTGCCCTTCTTTTGCCCTCTACCTTTATCCAACCTTTGCACAATGTCTTTAGAAACAATAGGTATTCACGGCGGGTGTGGAGACGGGCATATTTCCATAAATGATAGTTAGGTGGTGGTATATGTGGTTTTCTTTTCACTATCGAAGTCACTGATCTCAATCCTATACACATCTGGATAGCTGAAATGAATTTATTTTATTTATTTTTTTCTCTCTAATGTCTGAAAAACTTATACACAATATAG
This sequence comes from Calycopis cecrops, assembly GCA_001625245.1. NCBI lineage: Eukaryota > Metazoa > Arthropoda > Insecta > Lepidoptera > Lycaenidae > Calycopis > Calycopis cecrops. The sequence goes on from LUGF01035559.1 coordinate 226,207, forward strand.
AACACTTCTATATTTTACTGATATAACTCTATTGAACGTTTCATGCATCTATCAAGATTTCGACAGACAGAAAACTATGAACTGTCAGAATATTTGCAGTCATTGTACGATCGGATATTGTGGTATAGTTGAGATTTGTTCATATGTCGTCAATAGGAGTCTATAGCATCAGCAGTCCATAAGCATTGAACTCGGTGTTCGTAGCTCATCTCGGAGCGCTGTGACACCGTTAATTAGGAGGCCCGTGCGTGTCGCGAGCGCCGGCGAAGTAATCAATCTTGCACCTCAATTTACACGGACCTAGCGGCGATGGAAATGACAACATTCTATTGACACAAAATATTTTTATGTTGTATGAAGATATATTTACATATAATACCTATGTCGGTCGTGATTTACGCTCCTGACATTAGCGCTCATGACGTCATTCAGCGTACAATATATTGGAAAGGGCAAATTAGGATTTGGTCCACCGTCCATGGTCTGTTGCATGGCTTGGATCCTTCCAGGTTCCATTGCAGCACTGAAACAATATTCGATATAAAAGCAGTTTTTTTTGTAAACTACTAACGACCAGACCTGCTGATTATTCCACTAACATAAACATATGCTCATAAATAATGTAAAAGCGTTGAGCTTCTTTACGCTATCTCTGATAAAACTTTCCGGATTGTCCCTAAATACATACCAGTCGTGCTGGACCAATTCGGACGTAATAAAAATAACTGCACCAAGGGCACTGCTTCCTACAAAGAACCCTTTGTAGGCGATCAATATATATAATCAAATTACGATACCTCCTAGTAAAGAGTAATGTGATTTTTAATTTTACTCAATACCATTGAACGTTTCTAAGTAAAAAAAAGGAAATATAAACGAGGGACTTGATCCCGCAAACAAACTGTGCAAATAGTTTTGCGGGACAATGTATAAATTATATTGTAAACTGAATGTTTTTAATAATAAAAATTTAAAAAAAAAGTGTTATATATTATTATAAATGTTTCCTCACCTAAGATATATTTTAAATATTTCTTCCTATATCCGAATTTTAATGTAATATAACTACGACATGAAACTTGGTATAATTTACATTTTCGATCTAATAAAACGGGTGTGTCTGATTACTACAAACTTACATGCTATTCAAAGTTCCTATCTATTACTTTGTGACTCCTCATGCCACGATGACTAGCGTCACAGTTAATAAAATAATCCTCACATTTTGTCAACCTAATATACTTTACATAAAAGTCTGACCGAGTCGCTTCCAGCAGCACTTGATCCTCATAATACCTTTTCTTCACTAGTGCCTCACCTGTGACAATAATCTCTGTGTAGTGCATTAGTTGATGACGTCACGGGCTGCCGCTCGCTCACAACAGCCCTGCCACAGCGCAGCCACATTGTGACGTGTGGTAATTCCTCTTAGAAGATTGCAGTACCATTTTACCAAGGCAAGATTACTCGGCGTGGTGCGCCCGCACAATGCGCGTAACTGTGCGTGGTGTAATATAGCTTTTTAATTTATATTTTCATTGTTTTCGGAAGGTGCACGTCAGCGGAAGAATTGTAGTGACAGTATGGAGATTAAAATGTGGCGCATCGTCATTGTCATACTATATTAGTCGCGTGAAGTATAGTTTATTTTATTTTACGCTAAACACATCGAATTTATTTATCATTTTCTTTCAAAAGAAGAGTCTAACAATATTCTTGTTTAATTTTTTATGTCTTCCAATTACAAACACTAAGAAGAACTTTTAACTTAACTTAAAACACACATTTCTCATTTAATTTTATTTTCAATATGCTAGATCTCTTTTTCTCTCTTATTAGTATTTAGTATACTGCTGATCATAGACTTCTTCACATGTTAACGAAAAATCTTCTTCTAAAAATAAACAAAACTCAGAGCACATATTGAACATTAAACTAGCATTTTCGTAGGTCTATATGTTGAGAACCAAGTGAGTTTGTCCTATAAGTTTATAATTTTAGCTATAAATAGCTACAACTAGTCCATCACATTTATAGCTACTAAACAGGCACATCAAGTGCCTATAATAATGTGACATAAATATTTATTACACCTAATAATACCTATCGCCACGTTGATGGTATTCATGGATAGTTTTAATTTGTGTAAATCTGTAAGTTCTATGTATCAATAATACTTTGAGAAAGACAATCAAGTGAAATGGAATATCATTTTTTAAAACATTGTTCTCAATATCCCAGACAATAACTACGTAATTATTGTGTGCGGTAGTAAACGGTTACCCTATTAGGAATTTAATGACATTTTTTGTTGCAGTTGCTGGGTCTCACCTTCCATCTTCTTTTATATATTATTATTATATTTATAGGCTATATCAAATTTGCAGTGTTCCCGCTTTGATTTGGGGAGAAATCTGGCGTCACCTACTACTTTCATTTTAAATTCTTGACTGCGGACTGAACATAATTTCAACCTTTTGACTACCGGTCTCAAGATCGTTTGTGCGTTGCTCACGAGCTGTGTTATTCAAATGAATATACTGCACATAATAATTGTCTGTAAACGGTGCTGTCCTTGTCACACCATGCCTATTTTAATTAAATGCTGATATGTCTTACACCTTATAAATAATAACAATAACCAGAGGACTTATCACATGACGTTATCCTGCCCATGTAACAGCGTAAGAATTTGTGCTACACATACCAGACAACGGAAATTAAGACTTTTGTAATGGGAATACATATAGATGTCATAAATAAATATCCATAACCTGGACGGAATATGAATACGTCGCGGATTCACATGCTAAAATAAAAGACCCGTTTACGTTACCACAGCCTTAGTGGTCATTATTTAATTTTACCATTTACCATATATCAATCGAATCTAAATCATAACCTATTTTACATTTAAATGTATAACCCCTGAAATAACACACCTTATAAAAGCTAAAGAAATTTCCACAAAGAAAACCGAAACATATAATATAATTTGTATTCAAGAAGTGAGGTAACATAAAAGACCTATTTAAGCCTTTGCAACGGGGAAAAGACGTTACATTAAATATTTCATGAAAGCCTTCCAACGTCTCGGTACATTTATGCTGCGCCTTTTATATTAATATTAAAAGTATTTCTTGTATCATAAAATTAGTACATACCATAGTATGTTATTTTATGTACTTACCTACCTACTAGGTACTACCTGGTACTATGTAGTCGCGTTGGATGCAGTTTGCAAGAATTTATTCAACTTCTTTAATATATAGACGTCTTTTGGGAATGTTAAAGCTTGTCACTTGTCATTAGATGATAATTAATAGAACAGGTTTAGACAACTTAGGTTTCCAAGACGAATCCAACGGCATCTTAAATTATAGTACCACATATTTATCGGAACCGGCGGCTAAGACTGGAACTAAAGCTGTCATTTTGAAATGACGAAAAAACGAAACATTATCTTAAAAGTTTATCTTTTATACAAGAAGAGAAATGTCTCTAAGCGCCATTAATATCATATATTTTGCTTATTGGTTTGAGAGGCGTGAACTATTAAAGAATATTACACCTGTATATATACATACGTATAAGAAAAACAAAACCCCTTTCCTCGCAGTCGGGTAAATGTTAACAACAATCGAAACAAACGAAATTAAAAAAAAAATAGCTCAGTAATCACGTCAGAACAGGAGAAAACCATTGTAACAGAGAATAGGAAATTTTTATGCCTAAAACGAATGAATGTGCAAGCCATTGTTGCCCCAACAAAATATACCAATTACGTCGCGGTGGGGGGAGCATAATCAAAAGTGATCCCGCTCCTGGAAGGAGGAGGGGGGAGGGGAATGAAAAATTTTAATTCCAAATGCAGTTATAGAGCCCACAATAACACGCTCCAAGCCACTCCGGCTGTACAAAAGGGGGGCTTTTGTTGCGTTCTGATCATTTTTGTTCTTATACCATTTACATATTGTATTATATTCTTATTTTTGGTATATTTGCTCGCCAGCGATGTGAGTCTGGATAGAGGAATACTACAATAACTTTATCCAATTTGATTTTGTACTTGCAACACAAGTCCGGGTTGGAAAATACTACAATAACTTGATCCTGTTTGTAGACTACAAAGGTTTTATATTGTCAATATAAAAGTATCTTTTTTATGTGTCCGTGATACATTTATACGTAGATTTAAATGGTAGCTTGTTTGTCGTGATTCGTGTAGTTTCTGAGTATCCGGGACATTGGGGCGGGATTAGAAGAGTGAAGTGAAGTGGGGAAGTAAATCTGCATAGTCGTGTGATCGACAGCCTTCGATGTCCACCTGATGATGTTGTGGGAAGGAGAGTAGGAGTAAAACGCACTTCCTTACCTATTTTTTTTTGTTACGCAGGAGACATGTTTTATACACCATCCAACCAGCCTTGAGTGACCCAGAACGGCGCGAGTGGCGTGCCACAACCAGTTTAAAAATCGCGAGAGCCTTCATCCGCTGTAGTGGAGAGCTCTGGATATGTCAGAATCAGGACACCCCAGCGCCACTTCAATAATTTAACCATCATCAATCTGGCTGCAGTCTTCTAAAAAGACTAGACTTAAATATATTATCTTGCTACAATCTTGATCATAAAATTGATATAGTAATTAAGATTATGTATTTATAAATTATGAGCTATTTTTTAAAACCTAGGCAAATCTTTCTAATACATACCTCGCCCTAGATCATTTAGCAATTATCTGTCTCTTCATTTCCTATGGATAAGTTGATTATAATATTATTATTATTTCTTAAACTAATTAAGATAATTTCAAAAATAAAAAGTTATTTGAAGACAAAAATGTGAATGTAAACAAAGAAGAGATAAAGCTATAATTTTACATACCAAAATCCGTAAAGAAAAACACATTCGAATTGATAACTATATCTTTTTTTTAAATCGGATAAAAATAAAAACGTCCAGTCAGCAGCCGAGGTCGAAGATTTCTTTTCACATTCCACTCAATCTGAGTGGACCAAATAAAAAATAAAGTTTCCCGTTTGGTCCGCACACCCAGAATACACTAACCCAATACACCGTCAATGTTACATCACGGATATCCGGTGAAATTGGCTTGGTTTTCTCTTTGAAAATATTTTATCAGCGCACTGGCCAGAGACCAGAAAAAAATTAAAAAAGTTCTTTTTTAATTTATCTTGAAACGGTATCTTACGGAGTAAATGAGCAGTCACGTCGTTTATCCACCTAAACTGTGATAATGTGATTTAACGGTGTCATCTGAACAGACGAGATATTATGCGATAAAAATATTAATTTGTCCATAAAATAATTAGAAGTGTTTTTTAGGGTTCCGTATCTCAAAGAGAAAAAACGGAACCCTTATAGGATCGCTTTGTTGTCCGTCTGTCTGTACGTCTGTCAAGACCTTTTTCTCTAAAACGCGTGAAGGGATTAAGCTGAAATTTTGACCTGGAGTTGTAAAAGTTGGCAAGAAGTAAGAACTTATAGCACATATATAGGAATAAATCTGAAAACTAGTAAATTATATGTAGATCATTGGAAAAATCATTATCAACTTATAACTAATTCGCCTGATAAATGTGCCGCAACCGTCTATGGGAAGTACCCGATTATTTTAGGTTTTCGACAAAGTACGTTTTCATACAAAATTTGTGCATAATTGGCTATAACTTTTTATTTCGTTAACTTAGAAGTGTGATTTTTTCAAGGCATCAAGACGTAACTGACCTTCGTATTTGACAAAAATTTCAGCTTAATCCCTTCACGCGTTTTAGAGAAAAAGGTCTTAAAAATCATGCATTACGTTTGGAATGTTCTTCCCATTCATACGGAACCCTCGGTGTGCGAGTCGGACTCGCACTTGGCCGGTTTTTTTTATTAATGTAGCACTGAATTCTGTTCTATTTTGTTTTTGAAGTTATACTTCTTTGTGCGCCATATGAAAGTTGATGAGAGTGAAATATTAAGATTTGTGACCATAAAATTTTCAATACCTATGAATTTGCAGCGGTTGCAGTCTCGAAACAAGAGCTACAAGACTAGCAACAAAATAGAACCTCTAGAAAGAATAGCGTTGTACAAACGATAGCGCGATGTAGCTGATTATTTTAATTCAACAGAAAAAGATCAAATGAAACCTTCACTGTAGTCAAAAGCTTTATAAAATCGCGCACAAATCTACTTTGAAACCAAATGAGTTTAATTTAATTCCAGCAACAAAATGTCAAGAGTACGTCGTGTATAGAGGTTGGTGAATGGCGTCCGCATCCGCAAGCGATAGACACAAGTACGGACATCCGTATCCGACCGGCGGAGAGTGCGGAAAAACAGGTAATCCTTTAATTAAAACCCTAGTGCGGTTACTGCCAAAGACAGGTATGCTAGGGTGACCATTAGTTTGTTAGACCTGGGACAGTTCCAGGATATTTTCTTTTTTTCAACTTTTTAAGTACTTTTACCTTTTATACTTTAAGTTTGTAAATGTGTTTCGTTTAAATGTAGTAAAACATAATTTTACTGTAATGGACATAGTAAATAACAATTCATTCAATGATTTTATGTGTTTTTAGCAGCTCCCTGCGGTTTCACCAGTGTAATTTATTCAAAATTTCAACCCTTATTTTACCTCTTTATTGTATGTGTAATGTATGACTATACTAATGTATACTAATTTTCTTCGTGATCACTCTCCATAATTTCGGCCTTGCGTTTAATACAGGACAGCTTTTAATAAAAAAAAACTTACAATTCAGGCCATTGTTTAAAACAGAGAACATAAGAAATTGAGAATAAATTATTTTGAACATGTCCTGTGTACCTACTTTTCCGCTAGTCGGGACGGCAACAATATTCGATCAATGAAACCATCAATATACGAAAATTCAATTATCAATGGTAAGTGTCCTGCATCATCAAGCAATGCCCAATAGGTATGAATATTAAGCAAAAACCGGTCTCATCTGTCCTTTTAGTTATAACTTTTCGGCCCGACTACTGTTATGTATTTTATTTACACCGGAAAGGAAACCATATTAAATTGATTCATATACATTTATTTGTAAATTCATTTTAGTAAATTAGGTTTCTCGTAAAATATCCAACAAAGGTTATAAGTGTATTAGAGCTTTGAATTATTACTGTCTAAAGTATATAGAATTTAATTCCATGCAGACAAATGTATTAAATTTGTTCTTATTTTGATTCTTAGTTAGTGAAAAAAACCTAGTTTATAGCATCAAATAAATTAAAAACGTGGCCACCCTACATAAGCTAATTTCTATCAGCACGGTTCACGAGTAATTACTTTTATGTTACAATTTGCCAACTAATTTTGAGACGTTTTAGAAAACCTGACCAAAGCTTTGGCTTCCATTTCATTTATCTTAATTAATCCCACTCTATCTGGAATATCCACGTTTTAGCTTCGTAGAGATTATTTGAGATACGAAAATAGAAATTTCAGTTGAGGACAATTTTGAACATAAGTATTTAGAAATATCTATGCGGATATACATTTCTTTCTCTCACCATTTTATTCGTGATTAGGTGATAGCGGAAACTGACAGCTATGCTGTCGCGTTTCGTGCGGTGTGTGAGTAGCCGGTGGCCCATGGACGCGCTCTATGCCGTGCGGATGTTTAGGGGCGTCGGTTGTCATGAAAATCACCCCGACTGCTCGTTTGTTGTATCATACTGTAAAAATATAAAAACATAAATGATTACACATACAGGCACCCACTCAACTCCACTTGATCACCAATATTATATTTTCATCAACTGATTCTTTAAACCCCATCAAAATAATCCAAAGGTTCCAAGAAGTGGTCGATGTGGCAATAATCTTTTCTTGCAATTCTACGGGTTGGACAAGTTACTTTTTAGTTTTCATGAGAATTTCTCAAAATTTTACGTAATCGGATGTATATTTTTGTAGTTACTTTACGGGTCTTAACACGAGAAATTATTTATAAAGGTTTTTTTTCGTTTTCGTCGTTTCAGCCGGGTTACACGAGCCATCATCACGAGCTGATCTGTCTTGTGTTCGGAGATTACACTCAAATAATTAAGAATATGGTGTTAAGCATTAAAAATAGACGAGTTTTTTGTTACGGTATTAGGGAGCAAACGAGAGAATAGTCTCTATGTGGATGTTTATGGGTCACGACATCTGTATAGGCAGATGCGCTGCCCTCCTTTCTCTTTCCAACTCCATGGGCCACCGGCTACCTTCACACCGCTCGAAACGCGACAGCACAGCTGTCACTTTACGCCGGTCTTGTATTAGTTATTCTTTTTTTGCCATCTATACATATAATAAAACAGTAAAATCCGTGTGTCTGTACATGGAATACGAAAAACTAATTGGGGGCGATGTTAAAATAGTATTCGAACACTTTTCAAGGTTTTTTAATGTTTTTGTCTGTCTGTTTGTCTATTTGTCCGGGGTAATCTCCGAAACTACTGGACAGATTCGTATGAAACTTTTTGTAGTGTGTCCCGCCCGGCCGACATCACTTCATTCTTCTGTCGTTCATTCGTCATTTTACTGCGGTAAAATCACTCATTCCTACGAGAAATCGGAATTTCGTCACAACAAGCAAACAATAACAAATCACTTTGATTATAATATTACTACTCTACGCGAACGAAGTCGCAGGCCACCAGCTAGTTTTTATTAAATTTATCTGTTGTTTATATTGTTGCACAAATAATGTCCTTTCATACGTTTCACGTTACTGATTAAAAAATAATCATTTTATTTACAACCGGTTTTACTTATTTTAAACCACAGTAATTTCGAAAGTAGAGCTGCAGGAAATCACGTGAGTTGGGAGTTGTTAGAGGCCTCCGACTGCTCGTTTACCCCTTTACGCTATACTTAATCTCTTTATCTCAGTGTCAGCGGTAGGTATTGTCTTAAGGGTCGATTATGGAGCAATCGAATTGACCGGCCGTGCGCCCATTGAGGAGCGATCA
>LUGF01035559.1:271338-285754 GCA_001625245.1 Calycopis cecrops
CTCTCTATGGCGGAACTTGCGTGTGCACATGTAATTTTTATAAAAGGTTGGAAGAAGTGAATAAATACAAAATAAGCATAAAAAAAGTTTTATTCCGGCCGATATTATCTTTTTTCAGACGTCAACAATTTTAGGCGTGTGATATGAAAAAAAATGTGAGTGCTTTAACCGACGAGTGAAGTAAAACTACATATCCGGCTATGAGAGGGAGAGAGAAAGAAAATGTGCACGCGCACTGCTCTGTCTTGCTCCTACAGTAATAAGTAAGTATAAGAAACGCAACTCTCTCTCTTTCTGTCTTCACTAACTTATATCGCTCTCTCGACTACAGTTGGCATCGCCTGATCACACTTTTAGTAACGCTCTCGTCACGCATTCAACAGATCCTCGAGTCAAGCGCGCGTAAAGGAGATTTATTTCAAAACAAATGTAAAAAACTAAACTAATGAGATACAATTTTTAAGTTACTCAAAAGCTATATCATACAGATAAGGGGACGAAAACTGATGGTGACATCTACACATATTAGGTCTTTACCTATGAAATTGCCGTTTTTCATGAAATAAATGAATCGTATTTTTTTAATATAATTTTTATTTCTATAAATCAAAGTAATAACCCATGCAATCAATGCATCTTTGCCAACGCCTTGGTAGCTTATTGATGCCCTTTTTGAAGAAATCTGCTGGACGGGAGGCAACAAATTCTTCAAAGGCATTTTGTACTGCCTCTCGGTTAATGAACTTTTTTCCCACCAAGAAGTTATCCAAATTCTGGAAAAAGTAGAAGTCTGTAGGCGCAAGGTCTGGTGAGTACGGCGGATGACGAAGAACTTCCAACCCCAGTTCCTGTAGCTTGGAGACCGTCTGCTGCGTGCAGTATGAGGTCGTGCGTTGTCGTGCAGGAGCAGTGAAGCCGAACGATTGACCAAAGCTTGTTGGAGACTCGTCCCGTTTGGTAAGAAGCTGTGATCAATAACACTCGCGTTAGACCACCAAACAGTCACCATCTCTTTTTTAGGGGTAAGTTTTTGTTTAGGGCATTGTTTGGGTGCTGAACTAGGGTCCAACCAACTTGCTGAGCGTTTACGATTGTCGAACAGGATCCATTTCTCGTCACAAGTAACAATACGATTTAGAATTCCTTCATTTGTATGCCTGTTGAGCAGTGCAAGGCACGTCTCGACGCGTACTTGGCGCTGGCGATCATTGAGTTCGTGGGGTGTCCATTTGCTGAGCTTTTTTACCTTGCCAATTTGACGCAAATGGATCAACATTGTTTTGATGCTAACGTCGAAAGCTGCTTCTAATTCAGCCGTAGTTTGAGTATCATCAGCTTCCAGAATCGCCCTTAATTCGTCATTGTCGACCAAAGTTTTCGGACGACCACGGGGTTCATTTTTCAGGTCAAAATTTCCAGCACGAAAGCGGGCAAACCAATAACGGGTGGTGCGTCCGTTTGTAGTGTTTACTCCGTAATCATTGATGTTGCGTACCGCTTGTGCCGTACTCGCATTTTTAACGTATTTTTAAAATAAAATTAATTTGAAATTAGAATTATCAGCCAGAAACAAATCATTTTGATTTAAAATGGCCAGTACGACAAAACGGCAACTTCATAGGAAAAGACCTATTATAATAAAACTGTAAAAGACGCCATTTTGTCTGTGTCTTGTGCGGCTTTCACGCAACTACTGGTCGGATTTTGATGAAACTTGTTTTGTTATATAGGTATTAGTCCTCGGTAAAATAATGGCTATAATTTATCAATATAGCATACAATAATGCTGCAGTCAGTATCTCTACTTGAAATACACTATTGTAGGGCAAAATAACGGTTTGACAATTTGGCCACATAACACTACACGTTACCATGACAACATATTTTTCAATATTGACAAGGCAACTGCTATCGGGTCAACTAGTCTTAAATATATTTAAAAATAATGTTCAAGTTGAACTTTCTATTGAGTGGCTAGAGTAAACAAAGATAACACCATGTTAACATGATAACCTTACTGGCCACTCGCTAAAAGTATTGCTAATTAGCACTTCGACATATTACATCTATTTAATAACGACATTCTTAGCACACTGTAATACCTCGACTTAACGTAACTACAACTAGGACACTATTGCACCTATATATTTTTATATTTTATAACTAATGCGGCCAAATTTCATCAAAACCCGTTCAGAAGTTTTTGGGTGAAAGAATAACAAACATACATACAAACTTTTGCATTTGTAATTAATATATCAGTAGTATATGCTATACGCACGGAGAAAGTAGAGAGTTTAGTTGCCCACATCACTCCCATGTAATTTTATACACGGTGGCAATAACCGATATACCTACATATACATACAGATATAAGTTTCTTTATAGTTAGAGCAGGGGTCGCCAACCCGCGGCCCGCCGACATTCTACTTGCGGCCCGCGAATGTCTTTTAAATAAGTTATTGGGGAGGAGAGGCCAAACTAAAAGAAAGGTAAATTAGGCTTCTAGGGTGAATATCACAAGTGCGACCCACGTTTCGTTATTTTCCGCTTTGCGGGGGGGGCACCCCGCCCCTGTCTGCCAAAAGGTTGCGGACCACTGGTTTAGAGCAAGCTGGAAACTAAAACAAGTAATACTCATTTCTTTTTTTGCGATCTGAGCTTTTGCTGTGAAAGCCAAAAGAAGCCAAATAAGCTGTATTTGGCTTCATCAGTTTTCTGCTCGACGCGCGTAAGGATTCAAAATTGTGTCAACGTGTGATTTTTCACGAAGGGGGTGGGGGGCACCTTGGAGTAACTTTATTTACGTAGGTATATAAAGCTATCGCTTTGGAGTCATAATGGGCACCTAACCCGACTTTCCACCAGTAAAACACCAGCAAACTCAGATATATAAAGCTAGCATAGTTCAAAGACTTTTTATTATTCGCTATTTTATTTTTTCATACAAAAAAATATTAATTAAATTTTTCGCCCGAGTGTTATAAGTGCATAGCGTATCTACGGAAGTTAAGATCAACAAACCCGTGACACGTGCGGCAGGGGATCGCGAGGGGGGTCGGGGCCTACCAGCTGTCCACACGGGACTTATCACCACAGTAGGTACATTAATAAACTTGAAAAATCATTTTATAGTAGTTTATGCAACTGTCGTATAATGAAGGGTATTAAAACTCGAGTTTGAGTTTTTGAAACGAGCGGAGCGAGTTTCAAAATAGTAACACGAGTGTTTTAATACCCGTGTTATATGCAGTTGCATACACTACTTTATCTTCACTAATGCAATTAATCAATTAATAAAATATTGCGAAACATTAAATTCATGCCTACGTCACAGCGAACTCGCTGCCGCCATTAAAATCTAACCAATGAGAGCGCAGCTGCAGCGCGCGCAGGGCCAATCAGGAGCGAGCGCGCGCTGTTAAGGATTTTGACATAAGGCTCTCTCACCACTCTCTCTCTCTCTCTCGCTCTCACACAGTGTTATAATGAGATTTTACGATATCGATTTGGATATTATAACATCATGTCAAATTGCTTAAATTGAGTTTTTTGTTGTCTGAGCTATAACAGTAGTTATTATAAGTCAAGTATTGAAAACATAAGTAGAATGTTACAACATTAGTGTAGATAAAATTAATTTATGGTGTTACCGATGACAAAAGTCGTGGAACAAAATAATTATGTTATAAAAGTTGAGAAGCTATCTTTATCTGAGATGTTGCTGGTTAAAAATAACCCTCTTCATAAAGGTGTTTAAAATTTGCTCCATGCTTGTTTTAGCGACAACACAATGACGCATTAAAACAACTATATAAGTAGATCGTATTGTATTGTATTGTACATACCTGAAATATGCGGCGTGGTTGAGCAAAGTCCTCACGTACTTGCAGTACTCATGGTAGAGGGAACAGTGAGGCAGGCCGTACACTCCCTGGTGTTGGCCCCCTATGGAGATTAGATTCTTCATGGGACCCACTTTGTGTCCGCAGCGCTGCACCACCGCTCGCCTGGATATAACAAAGTCAAGGTAGATTGTAAGAAGTAGTCCAGCTAAATTGGGCCAACACGTCCAGGGAGGTGCCTCCCGCTTAAAGACTAGCGTAAAGGGACAGCTGTGCTGTTGCAGTTCATGCCATTGGAGTTTCAGGTAGAAGGGTAAGAGAAATGATGGTAGCACATCTGTAGTCAACAAAAGTAGGAAGCATGAGCATTACAATTTATACATTCGCCTTTAGTAAAAGGTGCTACATGCTTGCATGCAGTCGAATTGGGCCGGCACGACCGGGGAGGTACCTCTCGCTTACACGAAACTGGCGTAAAGTGACAGCTGTGTGCTGTCGCGTTTCTTGCGGTGTGTAAGTAGCCGGTGGCCCATGGAGGTGGGAGGAGAAAGGAGGGCATCGCATCTGTATAGCCTCTATGCGGATGTTTGTGGGCGTCGGTAGTCAAGAAAATGGCTCCGGCTGCTCGTTTGCCCTTAAAAAAAACCAACATATTATACAGGGCAGTACAATTGCAGACTTTTGTATTACTTACATATATGATACAAACTACAAATATAAGTTTGTAGTGGTTTTGTTTAGTGATTAAACAGTAAATGACTAAGTGTTGGTTTTTTAAGTATTTGAATGAATTTCAAGACATTATCTTAGTATTAAATTTTAGCTCCTTTCTTTGTCATGTTGCTAAATGAATAATGTCTGGAGAGATATACAGATGGGCCACAAAGTGAACTTTCAAGGGTTCAGTTTTTCCTTTTGAAGTACCAAACACTAATAAGTTACAGTATTGGGCTACACAACAAACCCTCAGTACGACCTCTTCTGAGAATCCAAAATGTATCTATGTGTATTATATCATATTATATGAGTCCAATATCACATATCCAACCAAAACATTACTTACAGAAACTGACTTCCTTGTGAAAAACCAATAGCATGGAATCCATTTTTTAGTTTAGGATCCTCTGCAATTTTATTACAAGCAATATCTACTTGTTCGTTCGGGGGCTTGAAGAATCCATTCTCCACATCTTCCAGCATCGAGTTCCCTATCTGTAGTGAGTGGACATAGACACCGGGGATTTGTTCCTCCAGAAAACTTTTAAAATTACCCAAGCTGAGTGGGTTACAGCATGAGTCACCTGAAAATAATTGATTGATAAATAGAATAAAAATATCACTTTAGAGCTGGGATATTATTATTTATTATAATAGGGCAAATGAGCTGCCTGAGTCATTCACATAACTATCGACACTCCTAAACATCCGCATAGAGCTTATAGATGCATTGCCCTCCTTTGGGCCACCAGATTAGTGTTTTATGTGCATGGTCATTGAGTTTTGTTTTAAGTTACTCTCTAGCTACTAGGATCTGTGGTATGATATTAATAGTAAGTGCACTATAGTCCATATTTTTTGCCCTACCTACCTACACAGAATAAATAATCACGATTTTTGGAGAGCAAAATAATCATCATTCAGTGTTCAATTGAGTGGAATAACTGAATATATTGAAGAAGTATGCGATAAAAAGACTAAGAAAAATATTGTAAAAAATAATTAAATTATACTTACCCATTCCGTGCCATAATACTATTGGTGTAGGCTCAGCACTAGTAAGTTTTAATAATAATATCATTGATAAAACCAAAGGAAAGGTATTCATACTGCGAAATTTCATATCAACTCTGATGTTTTTATTAGAGATACAAATAATAACACCTGTTTACTCCGGAGCCTGACAAATAAGTGAACATTAAGGCCTCAATATCATTTGTAAAAGCAATAACAAACTTATCGCTGTTTGTTTGTGAAGCTTATAAATGACCACATGAATGACTAATGAGCGATAAATATTCTTTATTTAATTGTATTTTGTTTTGACTTTTGAATTTTGACAGTTATTAGACATCAATCTGACATGACATACATTTTGATTAGCGCGTAATTAGATGACAAATTAATTAATATTATCAATAAATTTATAAATGAAAAGATCTTATTATAATATTTTGACAAAAGTATATTTTTATATAGGTTCAGTTTTTAATTGATGATTGCAGTACGCCATCTAGTGGGAGCTTGTGTACTAAAATCATAATTATTTTTTTATAATTAGTTTTATTGCATGTAGGTGACGCATATTATATTATTATCCAAGTCTTCGATACCCTCTCTAATTTAAAATTTTATAACCGTTTTGTATTAATAATAACTTAATTTTTGAATAAATTCATTACGTAGCGCCACCTATGCTTTTAGTACTATAATCATATACACATCTGTATAAATTTGTTTTTCGTATACAATGTAGATGGCGCTAAACTGGTTTGTATGAAAAAATGATCTGTGTACAAACTACAATTAAATTTTTATTGAAGAAAAATATTAATGAGTGTGCACTGTAATTTTTCAGAATTGATCTATAGCGGAAAAAAAGTACTTAATTATGGTAGCAAAATATTAAGTACTTGAAAGATGCCATTGAGCAGATTTGTACCGGTGTAAGCTTTAGCATTACCTCTGTAATAAAAAATAATGAACATAAACGCAATGCAGTCATCATTTTGCATAATATCTCTTGTTGTCTATGTTCATCGGTATTACCCAAAAGCTTATTTGTGACTCAGTAGGTACTAGGTATATATATTATATATTTTTCTTAAAGATACAAGAATATTTGTTTACCTACTTATCTACTGATTAAAACTATGAAATGGAACAAAAAGTAAGTACATTAATTGTGTAGAGTATGTAATAGGTAGGTGTTTAATTTCTCACTATTAATCAGAGGAACTTGGCGGTCACCCAGGGGCGTATTAATTCGCCCGTGAGCCCTAGGCCCAGGAGGGTATGACTTTAGGGGCGAGACAGGGCCAAGGGTGGTAACGAACTATAGACTACTATTTCATACTAGAGATGACGAACCTACTGGTCACACGGATCTTTAGTGTCTTGGGATTACGATTTACGACTACTACCTACGCCTAGGGTTACCAGATGGGGAGGATTTGTCGGGATTGTTCCGACATTTTGTGTAATGTCAGTCCGGAAAAGGATAAAATAGCCAATAGATATTTATAACTGCCAGATAGGGCAGAAACTGTTTATTATTTTTTTTGTACACCACAGTCTATATCCACTAGCTCCTCACTCTGAATATTTAAAGGTCGATCCTCTACTTTGATAACGAATTATGTATTGTAATAAGAAAAATAAAATTAAAAAAGACAGCACTTTGCCCATCCAGGACAAGGTCTATTTTTTATAATAGAAGGGGAGTCGTGAATCTAAATGAGAATTAAGTTAGTGCTAGTGTATAGGTATACCTACTATAATCATTTATTTTGGGAATATTGAAAAAAAGGACATTTTAGAATAAAAAATGTATGTCAAAAAATTTATGTCCATGCCAAATTTCGTAGAAATTCGTTCAGTTGGTTTTGCGTGAAATAATAACAAACATATCTGCATAAGTACAAACTTTTGTATAAATTTATATTATGCGTGAGAGCAGGGTTGACAGTAGAACAGGAGGAAAGTGGAAGAAATTTATATTGACCATTCGACCGAGTCACTTATAAATATAATATAACTAGCTGTACCCTGCGTTTTTTTTTTTCCGCGGGGATGCGTGCGTTGCTACGCTTGGCGCCAACCATCGTGGGTTCATGCACAACAACTTTGCTAAAGATCATCACATGATCAAATGTACAGTTTACGATTCTATAAAGAACATACTGTAGTGTTTAGCACTACGTTAGCGTAAGAATATAAATTAATTTTTATATTATAGAAACGGTTTGAATGCAGGAAGAATAAAACCTTCGCAACGGATAGGTTTTTAATATGAAAATATATAGATTCAAATGAATAAAAAAAGAATTCATTCGAATATTGTCTAGTTTGACAACAAAAGATTTTCATTGTATTATTATTCTACTACAAGACCTCCGGGCTAGAGCCCCGGAGCTATAGGAAAAACTATATGAATGTTTCTATGTATAATTAGAAGTGAATAAACAAATATTCATTCTCCAAGTTCTATTATTCAAGTAGTTAAGTCAATAGTTATTCCCCTTTCAGCCAGATTGGCACAGGATAGGAGAGTTATACAAGGTGGATACAACCGAGAGGCATTAAATTAAACTACATATTTAGAGTATAATTTCCAGGCTACACAACAAATATCAGATCAATCGGAGCAATAGTTTAGCCACAGGAATTTTCTAAAGTTTTTTCTCACTTCGTACACTCTGTACCATCAGCTGTCGAGCGCGCGGCCGCCTATAGTCCGTCGGGGTCATTCACCCCGTTCGAGGCTTAGCGACCTTACCGAGCGGCCGCGGCGGCGCGTACAAAGAGTGTTTACAAGTTTTCCTTATTTTTTCGCTATTTAACTTGTTTGAAAAAAGTATTTTCGTATACTTGTCGTAAACTTTTTTTTAATGGTCTCCGATTAACAGTAGGTACTTATAGTACATGTGGTTTAATTTAATGCCTTTGGTTTGTATCCACCTTGTATAAATTATCAAGAAGTAAGCCCTGCTCCCTCTACAAAAGCTACGCCAACCCAAGACAAGTCGAGTGAGGGTTTACAATACAGACAAACATTCATTTTTACATATTAAGATGTAAATATATAAAAATACTTATATAAAGGGTTAAAATAAAAAAAACATGAAATATGAACCATTTATTACAACTAACTTATGAAGTAACATTTTCAATGTCTTATAACTAAAATCACTTATTATTTTGTGTTCCATACTTATGTTCCTCAAAACATATTATGTTTTCGACATTTAAATCTATCTTAATCACAGTCTCAAGGAAAACATAACTTATGACTAATGAATCTTGTTGATCCAAGCGTTAGATTCTAGATATTTTTTTTTATTTTTACAAAATATCACATATAGATAAGGCAAATACTTGAAGTCGTGCGGTTGACAAAATTGACAAAGTAGGCACCTACTCGAAAACATTATAATATAACTATAAACCTAAGTTTTATTTGTACCTACTTTATTATGGCCGATAAGGCGCTGAATCTTACTTTTTAACTAAATATTTTAAAAATTCGATTCGACGTTTGACGCGGGATTTTATATTTGTAAAAATATTAATATGACACACATATAAACATTATGTTATATTAATAACAAATGCTATCTATCTAATTACAATAATTAATGCATTTACACTCTCTACCTCCTACTTGTAGAACTAGATGGCGCTAGGTGTCTACAAAGTAATTGACATTATATCCAAGGACGGAATACACGTGAATGAAACAATCACGATTGCAAAAACTTGTTGTACAGGCGTACAACGTCCACACGCCGCCTTGCACCTTGTACTCACGAAAAATTACTCAACCTTGTCAACAGATCATATTATATTCAAAGAATTCGCATGGAGTCCGAATGTTTGATGATTTTGTACTCTATGCTGCGCCTCTTTGGCGCGTCGAAACTGTCACTGGAGTCCGACGAGTCTTGATACCTGTGCCTGAACGCGATCATTCTCCTCGTCCTCGTGTCTGAGTCGTAGCTGAGGGTCCAGGATCCCTTTTTCGATCTGAAAGGGATTCTGTAGGGCGTGCTGTTCTGGACGTCCGACATTGATCTGATGTGTCTTCTCAGTTTTGATTCTTTGGTCAGAGATGAAAAAACGAAGTCCATGCCCGTTTTTTCTTCCACGGACCTGGAAAGAAGAAAGAGGACATTCATTAATACAAATTGTACAATTTAAATGTAAACGAAAGAACGCGTTACTACTGGGGCGACCATATCCTCATTATTCGAATAATCCTATATTTTAGGTTCGACATAGTTGTAACTTTAAGCTATGTATATCTATGTGAAATTACATTAAAATCCATCTAATAGTTTCAGAGATTAATCAGGATAAACAATGTAAAACGAGTTTATTTTACAATCGATTCAGTAAGCTGCTAAACTTGGTAATATCATTATCTACTTCGTATATTAAAAATAATGATGACGATTATGATGAAATGACACGCGCAAGTTGTAATGGAAAATGTACCGAGTTATAATGTAAAACAAACGCAGACATCATAACTAATATTTGTATATGACGTCATTTTCGCTAAAATAAGGCTATCATTGTTGCCTGCATATATAGAATCTAGACCACTAAAGGCCTGCACAGACGAGGAATTTTTTGATCGCGGACTTTTGTCTGCGGACCGGAAAATGTATGCAAAGTACGGTGTACTTTTAATCTCTCGTTTGCGTTACTCGATACAGTTGTAAGCGATCTATTTTAGCGAAGGCGTCGTCTGCGCAAGGCTTAAGTCGTGGAAAACAAAGCTATCGCTTCAACACAGCAACCTACATGCAGGCACTGCCCGGCCTGGGACGAATGCTACCATAAATATCCACAAACGGATTGGTTGAGTGTTGTGTAGTCGGCCAATTGACGACAAAGCTGATGCCTAACATAGACAGATATTGTAAAGGACTAAGGAGATATGCTAAGAGAGTATGTATCTCTGTGATGTGTGATTTCTGGTATCTTACCTAGAGTCCAAGACCTTACTATTATCCCTTCGGATGTCATCGTGATGTAAAAAATTCAGCTGGAGCATGGCACTACCTTATACTGAGCTACGCGTATGTGGCTGGTATAATAAACAAAAAGAAACTTAACAAAATTAACTACATTACTTTTGTTTATGGTGGGCGGTGGCGTGCTCCATACACTTATTCTGATTATAGCCCTTATTTAATTTTGGGCAATACCATTTACCCATGGTATATCGCTAGTTTAGCGACCTAGTCGGTGCGTACACTGCCATTATTATTAGCATGTCCTACCATGGTAATCCATCCCAAGGAAACCATTCAATATCCATAGATTGTAATCTTCGTGTGCCAAATCTGTTAAGTAGTTTGTGTGTGAAAGGACAACAAAAATACATACAAACTTTGTTTATTGTAATATTAGTAGAAATTTTGCCATTCTTTAACATTGTAATAGGTATTTAAAGCAGTTATATTTTTAAAGGAGTCCTCTTATTTGAGTTGTCCATTTTACACCGATTTAATTGGACCGCATATTTGGTTAAATTTTTATGAATATTTTATATACATTTATAATATTTTGGATCAAAAATTTATATTCAATAAAGGGAAAGTCGAATAGATTATAGCCTATGCGTATATAACCGTAAGGCACAGTTACATAAATAGTAAAGAATTAGTGATACTAACAGTACCTAGGCGTGTAAAAAGTCATTAAAACAATCAAGATAAAAAAATACAAGGCCTCGTGATATTGAGAAACCCGGGGAATGATCTAATTATTGTGTCAACATAGTGACACTTAATGAGATAATAGACGTTATACTTACACTGAAATCACAAGATAAACGACATTACGACAAGGAACTTAACACGTTGTATAAACAAATGTACTTATTATGATTACAATTTGAGATAAAAAAATAAATCTTAGATGAAGCATGACACTTGGATACATCTGCTCTGACAATGTACCAGAAACGTATGTACTTTTACAAATTCATACAAGTATTAACATCTTACCTAACATCGCCAGCCTCAGTCGGCTTAATAGTCTGTTACATATTTGTCACGTAAATATTAATAATATGAAATGTATGATGTATGATACGAAAGTTTTACTTCAATAGTAAATTCATAAAATAATACGTATGCGATATGAGAAGTATAATCGTTTGAAACAGTAACGCGAAGAGTAACTTTACGCGCATCTTTCAGTCAAGAATTCATCATATTCCAACTTTAAAGCAAACTCTTTAAGAACAAACATGGTTCTTTATTAGCTTTCCTGTTGTAATTTGCACTAATTATCACAAACTACTCCTCCATTACTCCAACATGGCGTAGAAACTTCCAGATCACCTTGAACGGTCACAAAATCGCCATTAATTAACAAAACGCCCGTCTGATAGAGTCTGGAGGTCGTCGTGATAAAACCGCGGACTTGAACGAGTGCGGAATTGACAAACAAACTAATAGTTATGTCCTTCGGCGGGACAACCATCTTGTGCGTTATCTAAATTGTCTGCCATTTTGTTATGATTCTATTTCTGTGTAGGTGTTATTGCGCACTATCCTACTAATATTTATTTATTTATTTCATTTATAAGTACAATTCTCTGTACTTACAGACTAAGCCAAGACGTATGTACGTAGAATTCATTTTACATTTCAAAATTATTACAAACATTATTACATAAAGGTACACAAAACAGTACATTATTACTTATTTGGATTGAGAATATATCCAAGGTATGTAGAATATGAATAAACTGAGTTATATTAGTATGGACCATGTCTATTATAAATGGGAATTTTAATATGGCCCATTGGAGGGGAGGTTGAAAGGAGGATGGGCCACCGGAAACTCACGCACCGAACGATACACGGTCCTTATCTACTTCCGCTAAAACATGCGCAGCAAAGTTAGCAAATAATATAAACTCTGTTAAAGTTAGGAAATAATTGAAAGTCAATATGTAGAGTCTAGGTCACCAGCTTTCCATATCGAGTAACATCCAGGAAACGGCAGTTTCTACGTCCTAGCCGCGTTACACTTACACTTGTGCACTATAATATATCTTGAGCAGATGGCTCGTGCTTATCGAGGCGGCCCGCTAGCCGAAATTCGGCTACGACGACATCATTATTATTTATAACACTCACTAAGTGGATATCGCACCGAACACACCTTTCTATCGATTTTACTAAAGTGGACAGGAGTCGTGGTAATGTGTAATTAAGACTGCTTCAAACTTCGCTTTTAATGTTTTTATCCAATTTAAATATTTAGAGGCGATGTTTTCGTCATTGTCAGTGATTAATAAATATCTATTACACAACTACACAATATGTTCATGTATAGAATATATCAGTATGTATAGAATATATAAACTTATTATTTGTTTTCAACTGTGCACTACCTCCATGTAATTTTAATCTATCCTATAGGTTAAGGTTAACTGGAAGAAATTGCTGTAAAGTAATGTACTGTATTGCTTAGTGTTTATAATGTGCGCAATAAAGAATTTCATTTCATTTTCTTTTCTTCTAGATGCCCGACAAGGGTCAGATAATACCCGATCTATCATAGATTTAAATAGTAATCTATTAGACAATGGAAGATGAACTTGTATTCATGAAGTCGGTTTGGCAAAAGACCTGCTGGCGCAGTGGTATCGCTCGGGTAAGATATGACATGGGTCGCGGGTTCGAATTCCGCCTATGTATTTTATACATAATATAAGTATTCCTATATGATCGGTCTACATAGTCATGATTCACGAACCACCTTTTATTTACTCACACTGCAGCATATCCAGGGGTGGTCAAACGTAGAACGCTGTCGTACGATTTCGTCGGAATATTAAAGTAAATCTTAGACCTCATGTTGGCCACACCTGGTTTATACTACTACTACAACTACAACTACTACAACTCCACTATACAATTAGTTACACCAACATTTCATTTTGCCAACACTAAGACCCCGTTCAGATTGAGCGTATTACGCGCGTATTAGGCCTGACTACAAACAATTTAACGAGGTGGTCGGGGTTCAAGGCCCTCACGAGTCGTGTTTCTTTTTTTATGTTTTTCTTTTTTTACATTATTATGTTGCACATTAAATATAATAAAAAAGTACTGAACTATATTTATTACTATTTACTAACTACGTGTGTGAAATTTTGAGGACTTGAAACCCGACCACCTCGTTAAATTGTTTGTAGTCAGGCCTAATACGCGCGTAATACGCTGAATCTGGACGGGGTCTAAATCGACTGCAATAAAACTTGATTTATGTTTCGTGGAAGTAACTAAAGATCGGCGTGAATGATTAAATATCATAGCTGTTCAGAATGTGACGTGTAACTAGGGCTGCCAGGCCGGAAACCTTACCCTGAAAGCCTGACACGTTGGATTTTTAAATAACAAATGGTAGTATCTTATGCACTATTACTTTGAGGCTTACTCTCTCTTTGGTAAACTCGTCAAAACCCTAACAAAAGCCGTACAGGCCGGGCTTGTGTA
Organism: Calycopis cecrops; assembly: GCA_001625245.1. Taxonomy (NCBI): domain Eukaryota; kingdom Metazoa; phylum Arthropoda; class Insecta; order Lepidoptera; family Lycaenidae; genus Calycopis; species Calycopis cecrops. The sequence continues at coordinate 285,428 of LUGF01035559.1, forward strand.
ATTTTCTCCGGCCAAACCCTGGCACCTGGCAACCCTACGTGTAACGTCTGCCGGCTGGCCTTGGCCGTGTCTAATGGTGAAGTCCATGGTGTGGACTGTTTTGAGTGATGAGCGAAAAACCTTTTGTTTTATTTAGCCGGTGGCCCAAGGGAGTTGGAGGACGATGGAGGGCACCGCGTCTGTATAACCTCTATGCGGATGTCTGTGGGCGTCGGCAGTCATTAAAATGGCTCCGATTGCTCGTTTGCCCCGTTATACCATTAAAAAAAAGTATATTTTCTAGCAAAAATAAGGAAAACTTGACCAAGCACACCGCTACACTTCAAT
>LUGF01035572.1:2526-12851 GCA_001625245.1 Calycopis cecrops
GTTTTTGTACAATGTGATGAAAATTCTCTATGTAAAGTTATTTAAATATATAAAAATTATGTGTATATGTATTTATTAGATGTTATATATATTTAAGTAGAATAAATTATATTGAACTTGTAGAAAATGAGCCATGTATATGTTTGTATGTATTTTTTATTTATATTTTAATAGGTAGAAGGTACCATCAATTTGCATTACAATAAAGTAAGATTATTGTTGACAGTGTTAAACAAATAAGAATAAAGTGAGCAATATGAGTACAAGTGTTTTTAAAATGAATTGAAGTGTAAGAGAATTTATTCAATAAAGTTGATAATACCTACGTTCGTTAGTCTCTGCTTTAAAAAAATATTACCTGTAAATTATAATAACACGCTTCATTTAACTTATCCCAATCACTATGTCTCGAGATGAATGGAAACCAAGAAGAGCAGGTTCCAGAGGCAACTATCATCAACAACAAAGACACAGAAGACCAGCCGGTTTAAAGGGTGCTGCAATTGGAATGTATTATAAAGATCGTCAGTCACAGAAGACGAGGAAGGAAAAAATTGTAAGTATTATTCATTCAATTTAAAATTTATTATTATAAATGCTTTTACTTAAGAAGTTAGTATTTGTATTACTGCATATTTCGCGAGATTTGCGCAATCATAGAACTTACTGGTTTTTCTGAAAAATATAAAATATAATGTAGTATTATTACTATTTATATTCTTACAGATAAATTTTGCCCTACCAAAACGTGTGCTAATAGACTTTGATGAAAACTTAACAAGCATATCTGAAATAGCATTGAAAAATAAAATAAACCTCAAAAATATTGCGGAAATTGACATTTTTGATGAGGAGCATAAAATTGATATCAAATCAGAAGCTACCTGTGCTAAAAATGAATTGGAAGAGGATATAGAGCTAGGTCCTTCCACAAGTGCATCTTTTGCACCCATAAAAACATTTACAGCAATAGATGGCTCTAAAGTGGATTCCCAAAATATAAATAATTATAAATATGCATATGAAGACATAATAACAGGCAGCTTCAGTGAGAAACTATATGAGCGTTTGCAAAATGATGTTTGTGTTAGCAAAAGGAGCGAGGAGACGGAAGTGCTGAATGCAAGATTTTATGAAGAATATGTTGCCATGAAAGAGAACCCTACATACAAAGAAATGTTACAGTTTAGGGAAAAGTTACCAGCATATAAAAATTCTAAGGATTTGATTGATATTATTGAGAACCATCAAGTTGTGGTGATCAGTGGTGAAACTGGATGTGGGAAATCAACACAAGTATGTTTTGCAATATATTTAAGTAGGTTATTTTCGGTTTTAAAAATCAGTAATCTAAGTTTCAGGTTCAGCTTTGATAGCAGTTAACATTTTATTATTAACAATACTTTATAATTAATCTGTCTTTCTTTGCGTAAACACATTTTATTTTACAGACTAACTACGTTTTTAAATACTGTATTTGTCCTTGATTGCAGGTACCACAGATAATTTTAGATCATGCCATCAGCAAAAATAATGGAGCTAATGTAAAGGTTATGGTAACACAACCACGGAGAATTGCCGCTTCTGCTTTAGCTCTGAGAGTTGCTAAGGAAAGAGGCCAAAGCTTAGGGAAATCTGTAGGATATGCTGTTAGATTAGAAAGGTATTTTTTTAAATAGTATTTAGTATAGAAATTCGCATAGAGGTTATACAGATGCATTACCATCCTTCCTCACCCTCTATGGGTACTTTCATACCGAGCGAAACACAAATACACAGCTGTCACTTTAAGCCAGTATTGTGTATGCGAGATGTACCTCCCTAGTCATGCCGGGCCAATTCAGCTGCATACATGCAGTAAGATACATTAAAAATACATTATTTTTTATTAGAAACTTAACACTAACAAGCTGTGTCACAAAAAACAAACGTTGCAAATCTTTTATTCTAATTACTATGGCTGATTTAATCACATTTTTACAACTAGAGTGGAAGAACGACAGCGTGGGAGCATCCAATATTGTACCACTGGTATACTCTTGACTCACCTCGAGCTAAATCAGGCGCTCACAGAATATAGTCACATCATTCTAGATGAAGTACACGAAAGAGATTCCCATGTAGACTTAGCAATGCTTATGCTGAAACAAGTAAGACGCGTTTTATACTACATGTACCAGTTTTTCATTTTTTTTGCGAAAATGTTATTAAAAAACCCGAGATGTAATGATTTTTGTTGTAAGATCCAAAAAATTTTAAGATGAATTAAGCAAAGAAACATGTTAATAATTTTAAATAGATTGATTTATTTATTCCTCTCTTAAAGCAAATTATATTTATTGTAGAGTGAAACAAGCACTCTGGCCAATCACGACCGGATATACTCTTCGAAATCTGCATAATATTATCCAGAATGGTATGCAGATGCGTTGCCTGTATTTCCCCTACTTATAATCTTACTTATCAAAGTATTATTTTATAATTATGCTTTTTACATGTGAATATTTTGTTACATACATATCTGTGTCTTCTAATTTTGCACCATATAACAAATAATTTTTCAGGTGTTGCAAGAGAGAAAAGATCTGAAATTGATACTAATGAGTGCCACTCTAGATGCAGAGAGCTTATCTTCTTATTTCGATGATGCACCAGTCATGCACATTGAAGGGCTTGCATATCCCGTGCAGGATATTTTCTTGGAAGAAATCCTGAAACTTACAAAATTCTTCTTGCGGGAAGAGACACCTAGAGGCCCACAGCCCAAGTGGATGAAATATAGAAATCGGGGACGAGCTGAACAAATGGAGAAAGATATTAAATTTAGAGCTGAAATAAGTGAGTATAAAATAAAACAGACTTCATGACTTGGATCTATAGTAATAAATAACATAATTTATTTACTTTACTTATTAATAATTATGCCATTCACTGTCGCCTATCGTGTAGTCTTTAAGACAGTTGCCAATGAGTGGGGAGAATGAAGGACGGCAACGCATCTTTATAACCTCTATGCAGATGTGGTTGTTTGCCCTCATAAACTATAAAAAAATAATAAACCTTGTGATGAATCATATACCTAGTCTAGCCATAAGTTCTGTTACAAAGAAAAAATATATTTTTTAAATTGCAAATAACATTTATTACTTTCACAGTGTGTTAATTTAATACACAAATATAAAACAATTAAAAATATAAAAAGGTTTTTTGAAGTGGTCTCCATTGGCTAAAATACAGTCCTTTAAACGTTGAGACCAGTTATCAATAGAAGCATGCACTCTTTCCATGGGGAAACTCTTCACTGCCAATAGTATGGTTTGATTTAGGGACTCCCAAATTATCATGGTGTTAGAGCAAGCTGTACTCTCTAAAACTGACCATAAGTCAATATTCAGCGGATTAAAATCGGGACTAGACGACGGCCAGTCTTCAGCTCTGATGAAGTCCGAGACGTTGGCTTCCAATCAAGACTGCGTGGATAGAACTTTAGGCCCCGGCGCGCCGGGGCCTAAAGTTCTATGCTCCGAGTCTTGCTTGAAGGACCATACTTGGTTATTGAACATGGTGTTATTAAGGGGCTTAACTAATTTCTCAAGAATGGTATCTGGATACACTTGTGCCGATGTTTTGATACCTTTTTCACAAAAATATGCCTCCCTCGTAGCTAATACCTCACCAAATCATCACTCAAGTCGGATAATGCCCACGTAGCACTCCGTGGACTAATTGGGAAGCCTCCTTAGAGCTTTGAGCATAAATACGGTCATTTTCTTTGTTAAAATGTTGCTCAATTGTGAAAAAAAATCTAATCCGTAAACAAAATTTTTCTGTGACCTCCCTTACGTACCGTTTTAGTAATTAGTAGTTGTTTCGATTTTACCACCCTAGTCATCTAATTTATCAGTGACGAAATGACCAGTGTGTCTCTTATATGCTGCAAGTCCTAAGTCATCTCTTAAATTACGCGACATGCTTTTAAGTGCTATCCTTATTTCCCGAGATAAAATCTTTTGCTTTTGGACAGGATTTTTTCTAATTCTTTCCCTTACTGCTTTGACCACCTTTTTCATACGAACACTACGTGGACGGCCAGATTTTTCTCTATCACAAACAGAGGAAGTCTCATTGTATCTATTAATAATCCGGTACACAAACATTTGACTATTACCAAGTGTATGGAGAGTTTTAAAACATTGCATTTGGCTCTAATACATTGTGAAATGCAATCATAGCGATTCTGTTCTCTTTATCGCCCCACTCCATTTTAATATCGCAAAATATTGTACAATGTATAGGCGCCAAAATGAGACAATCGTATAAAAATGTCAGAATCCGAATTCAAATGTAATATTTTTTTTTGTTATAAGTATTTAATTATTGTAACAGTATTTATGGCCAGACTAAGTAGTGGTTATTAAATTTTAAAACATTTATTTCATTTGTAGGCACTTGGTTGGAATCTCAAAAGAAAAAATTAGATTTAGACGTATATAAGACATTGCAAAATGCAAAAATCGAAGAGCTGAATTTGGAACTTATTGTGGAGTTGCTAATTTATATATGCAAGGGCAAGCCGGGCGCCATCTTGGTTTTTTTGCCCGGAATCGGTGATATTACGAAACTTATGCGGCTCATGGACGAAAGTCATTGTTTTCCGGACAATTACTATGCGATCTATCCATTGCACTCTAAACTGGCAACACTAGACCAGCACAAGATATTTGAGAGGCCTCCAGGATCGATCAGGAAAATTATAATAGCGACAAATATCGCGGAGACCTCTATAACAGTTGATGACATTGTGTATGTAGTTGATTGCGCGAAGATCAAAGTTAATGGACTAAATGTTGAAAAAAATATCTCAACACTCAATACGGATTGGGTGTCTAAGGCGAACTTACACCAGAGGTATGTTTTTCATGTTTTATTTAACGAATGAAGTAGCAAAATGTTACGAATACACTCCATTCAAAACCCACAGCCCTGAATGACAGCTGAATGCGCCCACGAAGGTTTCTAGGTTGGTACGGCCAATTTTCGACAGATTGCACCACAGTTATTCATGAATTTTATGTATTGCTATGATAGTCCATGCTGACGTATCTGTTGGTGGTGTAGCAACGCGCGCACGGTACAGCTAGTGAATAATAAATAAAATAAATAAAAATAACTTTATTTGTAAGGTGACACGGAATAGATAAGTAAAGTGAAACAGGGTGGAAACAATGAAACATGTAAGAGGTAGCGTTACGCTGCATTTCAGCCTATTACCGGGTACCTCTTGCTTACATACCGGCGTGAAGTGACAGCTGTGCTGTCGCGTTTGGTGTGTAAATATTCGGTGGCCCATGGAGAAAGCAGGAGGAAGGAGAGCAAAGCGTATTTGTATAGCGTCTATGCGAATGCGTGTGGGCGTTGGTAGTCATGAAAACAGTTTCGTTACGTAGTGATCTTTTAGACGTGGCCGGGCAGGACGATGTCAGCCTGGCATCTGCTACCACTTACTAACCACGTATCGGGCGGAGAAGCTGGAAGACCGCCATGCGCCCGAGCTGCAGAGGAGCAACCTGTTGGAGCCGTTGCTGACGATAAAGCGCTTGAGACTGGGGCTAGCCGCTGAAGCGCTGAGTAAAGTGGAGTCACCGCCCGCGAGTAAGACTATAGAGTGGGCCGTGAATCATCTACAGAAGTGAGTACTGGGTTTTATTTGGATTTTTTTAGTTTAAGGTACGAAATCGATGAAGTGTTGACGAACTTTCGAGAATGAAGGATGTTGTACTAGCCAGTCCGGCAGGATGTGAGGTGGTTTATGGTCGCCGCACACTTAACAACTCGAAAAGGGATCGTGAACGCCTCGCCTAGAAAAGCGAAGACGATACGATTACGTTACGTTTCCCAGTGCGTTGCAGTATGAAGTTTCATACAATGAATACTGACCGGCTCGAGGTGATACGGTTACGATCCCTTTCCGAGTTGATAAGTGTGCGGCGACCATTAGGGTTAATTTTAAAGGTGGAATGCAACCGATAAGGGTAGATGGATAATACAATGATTCTGAAATAGATAGTTTTAGTTAGTTTAGTTTAGTCAGTTTTAGTGCGGCCAGGCAAATTGATAGATTGTGGTTGTGGAAGGTTAAGCCGATCTGAAGTTTTTTCAAGTTTTAACGATAGTCAAGTAAAGCCAACATACGAAACTTAGACTACAGAACTACTAACAAATATACCTACTTATTTGCTTACCCGTAATAGGCTATGAAAAGAGCCGAATGCCACATATATCACATACCTACATAATTATATGTCTTAATTCCTCCTCCTTCATTTTTCTCTTCAAACAAACATCCAGTAGATACTTGATCACTGATCACAGCTTATCTTTGTGATCTCCGGTCCTTCCACAATCGCATTATACACCGTGAAATTATAATGGTTTTCGAGCCGAAGCATATGAATTTGGAATAACTTATAGCACCAATAAAAACGGGTAAATCAATTCTAACGTCAACTATAAAATAGTTTCAATTTTAATGTTTCATTTTTATTCCTTCGAGTTGGTAATAGTAAGTAGTCTTTAAACTTGTATGAATGATTCCATAGCGCGGGGTGTATTGACAGCAGTTACGTAATAAGTTCTTCTACCTGCCGGCAGGCGGCGCACGATGAACGTAAATACTAGATGGTTTCTGTTTTTCTTTCAATTTAATTATTTATTTAATTTCACGCTGTATATCTGTTTCATAACCCCTCTACTATTCTGGCCACAGATGCGGCGCGTTAGACGACAAGGAGACCTTAACCCCGCTCGGCTGGCACCTGGCGCGGCTGCCGGTGCACCCGGCGGCAGGCAAGCTGGTGCTGTTCGGAGCGCTGCTGGGCTGCCTCGACCGGGCCGCCTCCGTCGCCGCCGTGTGGGGCTTCAAGGACCCCTTCAACCTTGTTATTGGTAAGTTTTTGAAAGAGGTAGTGCCACACTGCATGCTTGCATGCAGTCGAATTGGGCCGGCGCGACCGGGGAGGTGCCTCTCGCTTACACGAGACTGGCGTAAAGTGACAGCTGTGCTGTCGCGTTTCGTGCGGTGTCTAAGTAGCCGGTGGCCCGGGGAGGTGGGAGGAGAAAGGAGGGCAGCGCATCTGTGTAGTCTCTATGCGGATATTTGTGGGCGTCGGTAGTCATGAAAATGGCGCCGACTGCTCGTTTGGCCACCTATACTATAAAAAAAAAGTTAACCTCGTAAGGCTATAAAGACCCCTTAAAGAATTTTATTTGCAATTTTAAAGACTCCATTAACCTTGCTACTGGTGAATAGATTGTGTGGGGTTTCAAAGACCCCTTCAATCTTGTTTTTGGTAAGTTAACTTCGTGTAAGGTTTACAAAGAACTTCAATCTTGTTATTGGCAAGTGTGAATAGCGTTATTGGTTAGTTTAAATTGTGTGGGTCCCTAACCATTTCTGCAATGTTAAAATATTAAGCAGACTGATCGTATTGAGTTGAAAATTGATATAGATATAGGGATCGTGCAAAAAACTTTAGCTGTACATGGCGTGTCCCAACGTCACTTTAAAAGAATGACAATGTAATATTGAAATTATATTTTCATAATATTCCAATTATAAATATTTAATTTTAATTTTTACAAATACACGTCAAACTAAAATATTTCATATTTCAGTCACTAGTTGGCTTGACAGTTTTGAAACCCGTTCCCAATAGATTACAATTCAAAAAACAATACCTACTTGTTAAAAAATCTCTTCTTGTCCTGTAAAAAATGAACGTTCCCTTTGTTTATATGAATAATATATAAATTACTATACTCTGTCCATTCTTTTGCATGCCTTAAGCGCGAGCGTAGGTATGCTCTACTCTCGCCTAAAAATCAAAAACTGGGTTCGGTCAGAGTTTTATTTTAAATAAATAATAATATAGTGCTTAAAGTAGGTTGGCCTTCATACCACAATAAAAGAAAACATCAATGGTCATTTTTTCTAAACAATAAACAGCAATCCAACCCACAATTTAGATAAAAAAATGAATTTTTCAGAAAAAATTTTATGAAAAACATATAACATTCTCTCTGTAATCTCCATAACTTTTGAAAAACATAACTAATCGATTTAAATTTTATTTCAATAGGTCCGTAAATCTATTGTGACGAACTGATTAGAAAACCATAACTCAATTATTATTCGTTTTATTGTAAAAAATCAAATGTGTACTGTTGAAACTAAAAAATTTACATCTTAGGCAGCCTTATATACAAAAAATATAATAAACAGAGTTCGTGAAAACCTGCTTCTTCTATTGGAGCGTGCTAGATGGCGTTAGCAAAGATTTCCATTCTATCCTTCTACCCGCGGGAATTTTGCATGCCTTAAGCGCGAACGTAGATATACTCTACTCTCTTTTTTTTTTCGAAAGTTTTATTTTTTATTTTTTTTTGTTTTGAAAAATATGATTTTTTTTTTCTTCCTGTTTTTTTCATTAGCATTTTAGGTGCATAAATGATCATATTTGTACTACCTGAGAATGACCATAAATTATATAATAATAATAATAACTACAGCATATGGACTTAATAATTGTAATTGTTACATTCGATGAAACTTGAAAAAAAAATTTCTTTCATTTTGATGAGTACGCATGTTCATTTCAAGTTTACTATAAAACTATTTGAAAATTAAAAATAAAAAAAGCAATTTTTGGTGAAAAACGTATATGTTATCATGAGTATCTAATTTAAATAACATACGTATGACACGAGTGCTTAAGGCATGCACATTTGGTTTTACCAAATTTTAATTTAATTTTATTTTTTTTTTGACAGCTCATGCCTATGAATTACCGGTTTTATTTTCGTAATAATGTACTACAGTAATGTCGTACTTTATTGACGGGTAACGCCCACTTAGTGAAGTGCCCTTTGCATAAGAAACTACCACAGACTATAAAACAGGTCCTTAAATAAGATAAATCGATCATATACAATAATAAATCGCCTTTATGTAAGTTTTGTTTCTGTAAATTTAGTTTAAAAGTAGAATATAAAAATAGTGTCTATGACTTTATAGATTGTTTGCAAGGAATTCAGTCGAAATCTTGGAGTTTTGTACGAATGGAGTAAGATATGAAGAACAATAACATTGTCCATTAATTTATTTTCTTTTCTTATGTTAGTTGCCTTAGATTATAACTATGCACGCGTTAGTAAAAATTTAACTCTAAAAGGCGTGGTGAATAAAGTCTATGTCAAGTTTAAACAGGACTAATGAACAAATATACTTAGAAAATCACATACATATTTACTTATTTATTTAACAAACTAGCTACTAGGTAATAGAGTATACAAATGAAACAAGTAAAATTATATATATCGGCGTCGCCGATGTCAACGATGCATTGAGTTATGGTATTGTTAGTGAAGACCTTTTTATAATGCGCTTACAATTTTTTTATTTGCATAAATATTGTTATTTTAATATTTATTTATTGCATGTATAATTTAAATTAATATTTGTACTAAAAATATGTATGTGTAAATCGATTAAAAGTTATTCTTAAATAAAATCGATAAAATATTCAAACCGAATCGGAAACGTGTGAGGGCGTCATTAATTTCGAAATTTCTTAATGTGTCAAAAAGAAATTAAACAAATGGACAGAGTATAGCTGCGCCCCGCGGTTTCATCGGCTTAAATATTGATCCCGTGGAAAATAGAAAATCATCCCATGGCTCCCATAGGAACAATGTTTCGTTTGTTTTTGCGTGAAGGAGTAACAAACAAACAAACATACAAACATTCACATTTATAACATTAATAAGATAATTGAAATTTCTTTAGGGAAAGAAAAGCAGGCTGACGAAGCGAAGCGCGGTTTCACATTAGGAGAGCCGAGCGACCACGTGGCCATCTCGGAAGCTATCATCGCTTGGGAGAACTGTCCCGACCGACAGAGGCGGTCCTTCTCTTACGAACACTTCCTGTCCCACAACACTCTGTCTCTGCTCTCCGATATGAAGCGTCAGTTGGGGGATAACCTCAAGCAGATGGGATTCCTGAAGTCGGGAGATGTGAAGTCCTCGTGGGAGAACAGGAATTCGAATAACCTGAGCCTGTTTAAGGCGATAGTGGCGGCGGCGCTTTATCCGAATATTGCGACGGTCAGGTAAGAAAATATTGATTTCAACCGTGGATATTATACTGGCCGTGCTGGCTCGGTTCTCAGATCCATCAACTCTCAGATATATCTTTAACATTATTTTGTTCGACGACTTTTCATAAGGGGTTATTCAAGTATTACGTAAGCACTGAAGCGGGGGTA
>LUGF01035581.1:4756-15165 GCA_001625245.1 Calycopis cecrops
TCAGAAATAGAATCAATGTCATTAAGTTGGTCTGCGAATTTCAGAAATATTTTAAATTTTTTTAAATCAGTTAGTGAGTGTTTTATTTGTAATTCACAAGGTCACTCTCGGCACTTATACATATTGTTTTATCACCTTCCGCTTTTTTAATTAAAATTTTACCATTTGCAACCCATATATATTTATAAATTCCGTGTAGCTTTTTTTTCGTATTCCATAGTAATGCTCTAGTGGTCTTGGTGAGATCTTCATTTACATATATTTTATTTGTTGCTTGACCATCAATGACTTTATCACTCGTGACATTCAATAGATTGCGACGTTGAGCGAGCCAGCAGTCCCGCGCGCCAGATCCAGTGTTCTTGAAACTTACTATAATCGACGCCGGTTTGCCACCTATTTTTGATGGTCGCAAGCGCCTGGCCCAATGTATGTCCGATGTACTCACGTTAATTATGTCACCAATTTTTTTTACAATTTCTTTGACATTCTCCCCAGGCAGCTGTTCAATTCCCGCGATCTCGATATTGTGATTACGAGACGACTGCTCAAACTCATGAATTTTTTGTTCGAGAGCTATGTTTTGTTTCTCTAAATATGTACATTTATTGCTAATATTAGTGACATTTTTTTCCAATTTATATATTTTATCTTTTGATTGCTCATGCTCCAATATAAGGGTATCATATTTATCAGAGAGTAAACCTAAGCTCTGAGTAATTGCGTCCAATTGTTTCTTGAACCCAGGAATCGCAGTCACTTTTTTCTGTATATCCTTTAGAATTTTGGTATAATCTTGTGTATCATCCTCTTGTTCCTCCTCGGAGCCTTCTTCTTCGCAATTATTACAATAGATCCGATTCTTTCCGTTTTTTAAATCTGCTGCTAAACCTTCCACACACCCCCTATGAAAAGTCCCTTGACATGGTCCTTGACACATAATTTACGTATTGTAAATAAATTGTTTGGACTGATATTTGAACCTATGTGTGTTTGTCAATGTGAATAATTGGACAATTGAGAACCCTGTTGCGGAAGCTTGCTGCAGATTCATCTGTCGGAGGATTGGGGCTTTACGGGAAGCTAAGTACCTATATCTCATTGCATGTGTGAAATTTGTGGCCATAAGTTTTATGTTGTAATGTGATATATTAAGCCGGTCTCCAGATACGCAAGGTAATTGCATTAATTTTAAGATTTAATTTAGCTCTGCGTATTCGCAGACAGGTTCTTTCTGATTTGAGCCCTGTGTATAATAATTCACTTCCACTGCGCAACAAATCCAGGGTCAGAACTGAATAATTGTAATGCAATGTTCTAAAATTTTGCAAAGTCAAAGAGGATTCGCATATCACTACATAATATAAAACATACATAATATAAAACATACATAATACATAATATAATCTGTGTGTGTGTGCTCAGATCTTTAAAATTACGCAACAAATTAAGAAAAGCGTGTTTCGAGTATTACGGACAACACTTGCTGCATAAAGCTATCAGAAATAACAAAAATACTACACGACTATTTGTCACTAAGAAACATTTGTGTTGCTCAAATCGTTTCGCTTACATGTAAAAATCAACCGAAAAAATAGTGTTAAAGTAAATAGCTGAAAACGCAACTTGGAATTGATTGATTTATATTTTACCCGTTCTGAGAGCACACTGAGCACATTTTCAAATGTCACATCAGACACAGGACAAACAGCTGATTGTCAATATCACCTGTTTTTGATTATTGTTGTGTAATTAGTCGTGCAAACGTTAGTGTCTATTATTTGAACACTTAACTTTCCAAATATATATAGTGAACTGTCTTTAATATCAGTAATATTATACTTAATTTGATTACAATATTCAAACTATGTATTGTTTGTACTACCGCCAAAACGAAAAAAAAAAACTTACATTACTTTGATTCAAAGTATCAAATGTAGAAGTCCCCACAAGTTAGCTGTACCATTTACGTCTATATTTTCGGGTTTTTTCAACTGTTATTCAACTGAGGTTCACTAAAACATATGCACAACCCGCAAACAAGTCTCCGTAAACATAATCGCACTCTCCCTTCGCCGTGCATCACGTGGTGTACACAAACTGTAACAGCAGGCGCGGCCGCGGGGCACGCACTGTCTGCAGCCTCCCGACTAAAGTGACCATTAAAATTCATGTTTACACCGCCGGCCAAAACAACGCACAATAAAGGCTACGCTATTAAAACGGAATGACGAATAATAATGAACAAGACTTGTTCTTTTGGAGGATGAAAAAATGTGGTGTGAATGCTTTACAGTACGTCCGCAAGAGACAGAGAACGTCAACAGTTCTATATTCTATGTAGCTGTGCGGATGTACATCTACGAGCATGAACCGTAAATGCATTAGGGCGTGTCCATATTATCTCCACGGTACGGCACCGTCGGCGTCGCCGTAGAATGTCGTGTCGTGTGCATTATAATATTTAATTTTATGTACATCGATCAAATATTATATAACAATATTCCACGTCGCCGTGCCGATCCTAAGCGACGCGACGGTTCCGTACCGTAAAGATGTGGCCAGGCCCTTACTGTCACTTTACGATTGTATCCGTTAAGCATCCCGTGTAGTTGACGAACATAATTCAACCGGGAATAATACTAGTTATAAGTATACCTACAGTAGTGGCCGCCCGACTTGATTCAGTTGTTCTCTTGACTTACAGTTTGAGTGTAGTTCGCTGGCGGGTAGTTATGAGCTGCGCTGTATCGCTGTTTGCATAACACACATGCCCGCTTCTTACCTCGCAGGAGTGTGTGCGTACATGTTAGATTCTACCATTGTTTTATTTTAATTATGATTTCATTTAAACGAAAAAAATAGCGCTGTGTTACGTAATCCACGCATTAATATTTTGTGGCCTATTCAATAGACCAACTAACAACTAACACTAGTTTTTAATAAATTAATTAAACAACATCAGCACGCGGTCGGATTAACTTCTAACTAACGGCGTACTACAGAACACAGGCAGAGCTAGATACGAGCTCGGTGAGTAATTATTATGTAGTAAAAGCTCTGCGGTTGAGCTTTAGTGGGAGCTTAAACTCTCGTGAAAGCTTAAATGTATCCTACCAAAGTTTACAGAAATTTTAATAATTTTCTGTTTGTACACAAAAGGATAATATTTTTATCGTGTTGAGTATTTACACATCTCTTACAATTTATTTTATTGGTACAAGTAGACATTGAAAACACGTTTTTGGTATTGTATGGGCAACTAGTTTTGCACTGCTGTTTTATCCGTCTAAAATCTATCCTAGGGCTAGAATCCCAATAATTTAATTCGGGATAAAAGTCTAGTAATCTATAACTATTACACTTAGAACTTTCATGTCAACTCAAAATTCCATATAATCATAATTATTCATATATCATATAATCCTCTTTATAATCATACATTCAATATTGTTTCAGAACAAACCTTCTGTGTGATATTAACGTACCCTCGTGTAGTTAATGAAAAAGTAAGTAAAGTAGTTCGACGCAGCTCCACGCTCGCTCATCTCGTGTCACTCGGCTGCACTTCTTACTTCGTACTAATTTCGCGAGTGACGTCACGCTCTCCCCTGTCACGTCACATACGCGTTGAAACAAATGCACTGACCGTACTGTGACGACCGATCAGGTTTAGTAAATAAAATGTATAATTTGTATCTCTCGGATTCTGAATACTAGTAAATGATACAAAAAGTACACTATAACAAGTCCTTTTTCAAAGCGGGTTCTCTTTCTTGGCTCGAACATACAATTGTACGCGCTGAGAAAATTTGCCCCTATAAAAGCCAAGTAAGCTACTAAAAATAAACAAAAATTAGCAAACTTCAACTTCTCGTCTTACTAATAAAACAAACTTAACGTGATCGGTATTCACGAGGCGGTCGTCCTCAATTCGGATTTGTTGTTAACTAGCCACAGGTCCATGAGATCTGGGTTTATAGAAACAACGTAAAGTCTCAGAGTTAAATTAAGACACAAAGATCAACAATAAAGTTTCCTGTCTACAATTATATGATTTAGCTAAATTGAACCGCTACTTCTGTGGAAGACCTTCGCAGGCTTCATCTAACACTGATGATTCTGTAGAGCTCCTACCCAACAAGGGCCGGCTGGTGGTTTCTGTAGACTTCGACCGGACTGGTCTGTTGTCGTCTACAGCCGAAGTTTTGTACGGTTTGTGAAAGTTCGGGTGGTTCATGTTGCGGGACGTATACACTAAAGCTACTGAAGAATTGTGCATTGGAAATATGACAAAAATAGAATTCAATTACAAAGATCGGCGTAAAGGGGCAGCTGCGCTGTCGCGTTACGTGCAGTGTGTAAGTATCCGGTGGCCCATGCAGGTGGGAGGAGAAAGGAGGGCAGCGCATCTGTATAGAGTCTGTGTGGATGCCTATGAGCGTCGCGTCGGTAGTTTTAAAAATGTCTCCGACTGCTCGTTTGCTCCCTATACTATAAAAATAAAATACCTGAAATGTCTTCAACCCGGAACCCACAGCTAAATACTTGGAAGTGTAACTGAATGAACGTGTAGCCGATGCGGGATCATCCATGGGCGAGGTCGAAAACGTAGACCGCATCAACGCGTGTCGTCACTTTTACATTTATCCCATTTAGAAATAGGCCGATTGGTGGTACAACATAATGTTACACAATTTAAAGGTTATATCGAAATAATTATTATATTTTTATTATTTTGCACTTGTTTTTTTTATTAATTTTATGTTCTTGACTTTACTTATAGAGTATTACACATTATTGTTGCATTTGAAGAATCGGTGAAGTTTTGAATGCAATGAAACAACTTCTTTATATTCTGAAATGAGAAACTTATAATCTGGTGAAAGCAAATAAATATTATTTAATTTATTTGCATTGTTCTCTACTTACTCGTTAAACAACACAATTATTTTCTTCCGGAGAATTAAATCATTAACATTTCCCGCCGTCGCGGTCGCTGTAGTCCGTAACTACACAGTATTTTATTTTATAAAAACCTTGTAGAAAGGAATTTGGCAGCGATTCTTGTAATTGAATATAAACGAGCTGGCAGCTAGCGGCGCACTGCTCACTACACAAAGTGCCACTGATAAAGTTATTTACTGCTATACACTAATTCTTTTTTATTGTTTTTCTAAATGAAAATACTAAATTAGTTAAATGAAGCAGGATTGAAATCTATAACTCCGTATAAGTATATAAAACCCCATATTATATGCACTCTAACACATATTTAATTAATATAATATAATTTATGGATAGAGCTTAGGACGGCCGTGGAAACGTTAGCGGGACGATCTCGATCCTCTCGAGAAAAGCTGGTGGGAGAAGACAAAAGACGTAGACCACAACATAAGCCCTCACAAATTAACCAATATTGGTTAATTTGTGAAAACATTGAATTATGAAATAAATATAAAAACCTAATTTTCGTGCTGGGCCGATTCTTACTCTTAAAGATTACTTCATATACTCAGGTATTTTTCGATAGTTCATTTTCTTTCGTCACTTAAGGCCGGCTGGCGGCGCAACTCGACGCTTCTGGCACGTATTAACGTCTCCTATGTGACGTCCGCACAATATCCCTTCCGTGTATGCAATTAGTGCGTACGAGCTCCCCCAGTCTACGGATAGAATTAGTGCTGAATTTTCTTTGATGTCGATTTACACATATTATATCAAGTCCTTTCCTTTTATACCCCGTGCGCTTTGTGGAAAGTCATATACTGAGACCATTATTATAATATACGTCGCGTCACGTGGGCGACTTTTATAAAACTAATTTTGTTGTCTCAAAACCGCACGATCTCAAACAGTACCTGCCCATGGAACGGCATCTTACGTCCATCAGGTTATGTGTTTGTTGTACCTCTGCCGACGAGTAGCACTACTTTAGTTACTGCGAAGTTCTACCTTATAATTTTACTCATCTTCATCTCCATCATCATCACGCAGACTCCCTCGTCTTGTTGTCGACTATGCTGACTGCTGAGGGCTGGCACTAACAGATCCGATTGCTAATATGCATAGCAATAGCTAGTAATTATTAAAAAAAAATATTTATCGTAAGCTATGCTGCCAATCGCAATTATGGACGGCTTATTCCCAAAAAATTGTGGCGTGACGCGCTAGGGATCAGCGCGACCCAGGGAGGTGCAGGGCCTGGCCGGTAAAAGACTATACAATATTTTTTTTGTAGCATAAGGATGCAAAAGAGCAGTTGGAGCATTTTGAAGAATGCCAACGACCATAAACATCCGATTACACTTTACAGGTTATTTCGATCGATGGATAATTACTGAACGTGAGAAAATAAAGTATTTTTTTATCCTCATCATTGAATATATTTTATTTATTAAATTGACACAAATAATATTTTGATTATATAGGCATAATTTTCATTAATTCCATTTAACTGGACAATTACTGTAGAACTGTAAGATATCGTAATGTACGTCAACATCACTATCCCGGTTTGTACGCGCCGTTTGTCCCAACCCTACGACCACACCATATTCTATATATTAAGTATAGTATATGGATTTGATTGTCATTTAAAATATTATCCATGAAATTATAAACAATTTAATAAATCATTTCAAGATGTTTTACATAATGAATCGATAAGAATTTCATTACTTTGAACTAGTCAGTTTCTACAAATGGTACATTTCCTCACTTTAGATGCACCTCATAGAAATGTGTATCACTCGATAATCGATACAGTGTTAATGAAACTCGATTACCGTGAGATATCGAGCGCGAACCGATAAAATTTAAAGGGCAATCGTCAATAGCCGCAGACACTTAGCTTATACCACGTATAAAGTGCGAGTGCAACAGTAGTGCGCTGTAGGAGGTCGCGGCGAATTGTACTGACGACTGAGTAAGACCACGCAGGGAACACGAGCAGCGGTTACACTTCAGTAAAATAAGGGCTTTTATTATACGGAGCGGTCGGTGGAGGAAACACGCGATATTGAGATTAAAGATTTGATTTGACTGATGCTTAGAGAGTCATGGATGCCAATGTAAACAAAACTTAAATCTTCAGTCTTTACGCAGTATCACTTTGACAGAGATGTTGGGCATAAAAATTATAAAATACTAGTTGTGTCCCGCAAATCTGGCCCATGAAGGTGGGGGGAGGAAGGAGGGCGACGTATCTGCATAGTATTTGTATGGATGTCTATGGGCGTCGATAGTCATGAAAATAGCTTCGACTGCTCGTTTGCCCCTTACAATGTAAAAAATCTGCCCCAAGTGAACCATTATTTTTTTATTGTTATCTTGTTATCTTATCTCTTTGTTACCTATTTAAAACTGTTTTGTTATTTTTGTCATAATGGATGACACAAGTATACAAAATTATAATTTCTCCGGTGGGCGACACCCAATATTATGTAAATTGGAAGACTGTAATTAAAAGTTTTAAATATCCGCGGGCGAATTCGTTTTCGGTTGATAAAAAAGATCTTCAGAAATGATGGAAAACTACGACTAGTCGACTTATAGACGTAACAACATACAGACGTTTGATATTAGGACAATGGATTAAATTTACAATAAATGTACATATTATTATGATCTATTCATTTTCATGTGTATTGAAACACCTATTTATTTACACATTACAAAAATCAGACATTTTTACAAATAACCTGGCGCTAGTTGGGCGCTAACACGTAGAAACTAGAAATTGCCGAGTCTTTAACGTAAACGTCTCAAGTTATATTCATTAAGTTTATATTCCAATTGTGAATTTTGTGGTTGAACAAAGTCATGAATACAAAAGGTGCGAATCTTTTTCATGACAAGAGTTTTAACCCTTTCTCTCCGCGCTGCAGAGCTGTTTATACAATAACGAATTGACAATTTTGCCCATATTTCGATCAGAAGTCACAATCGTAAAGCACACTAAAGAGACAACAAACTTACTAGACCACGAGGGAGTTATTTAACACTAAGTAATTATACCAAGGGTCAAATTGAACAATTGCGTTGAGTAATGATGAAAATCTATGCTGAAATCAACGAATAATTTCGAAGGTTCCCAACATTTTTCATTAAAAAGCTAAGGATACCCGCAGCAACAAGTAGAGTCCACTTTATTGACTCAATCAGCAATTCAAATCCTCCCAGCTCCCTCCCGGCTCCCGGCGCGGTGGCTATATCTATTACTACTGACATTACGACTTATGAAACCTACATTAAACCGACGCCTTTCAGAACGGGTGTGATAATGTTATTATTCTCGCTACTGGTGTACATTTAAATGGTCTTAATCGCTTTACAGCGAGAGTTCGTGTATATTATGATGTAGTCAAAGATCGATGTATTGCAATCTATTCTCGGAAGTCCTGCCGATCTATATAGTTTATCGTTTGAGCATTTGACTAAAGTACCCTCAGTCAAATGCAAATAAAATAATTGATATTATACTCGGCAAAAGAGGCCGACTGCTATTGTAGACTATTGTATATTATATGTAGGTCCTCCAGACTTTTGGTTTGGAGATTATCCTCTCCCCTAATATGCCACGGGAAACCTTCAAAATGTGTGAAACCTGACAGCAGAGTCGTCATTATACAATGTGTGCGGGAGGTACAGGTAACAGAGAGGCTGTTCATGTCAAGAGGCACCTCGCACTTAAAAGACAGCTGTATTCGGCTGCAAAGTAACATAGCTCACCTCCTATTTATACCTAAATGTAACTTACTCTTTAATTACACTTCCAAACTTCATAGAATCAAGTTTGTCTGTCGCGAGTGATTTCTATTAAACGGACGACGCGACGCTTAAATCAGTGAGGATTTAATAATTTTTTAATCTTAGTCGCTACATAGAACAATCTCTTATTGATTTCATATGCGTCAAAATAAAATTCTTTACGATAGTAAACCAGTAACATTTACGACATAAGATAATTTATGAACGTGCGGTGAACGCAACTGTCCGGGCGCGCGGCTCACTATCAGGTAACGTGTGCGGCTGATCTCGGAAGTCGGAGCGCGGTGACTAAAGTTATAGGCGGCCTTTGACCTCGCAGCTGAACTGTGGCACAATCCGACCGGAGTCGCGTCTCAGGTGGAGTTTCTTCTACTGACTTACTTATTATACTGATTCACTGCGTTTGTACAGACACTTGCAACAATATAGTGTCAACTTGAGGATTACGTATGAAAGCCATCATTTCAGTATATAGTAATTTAATATTAAGGTAGCTAACATACTGTTTCATATTTTCTTTCAGTTTCAGCGAATAGTTCTACTTTGTAGTATCTGTAACACTTTTACATTCCATGTAAAAAAGTATGATATGACATTTAGTATCTTCTTGCTGTATATCATTACATAGTATAAAACAAAGTCGCTTTCCGCCGTCTGTCTGTCTGTATGATTAGATCTTTAAAATTTCGTAACAGATTTTGGTAGGATTTTTAGGGTTCCGTAGCCAAATAGCGAAAAACGGACCCCTTATTGATTCGTCATGTCTGCCTGTCCATCCGTCCGTATGTCTTTGTAGTTTGATGTACTCTGTGAACCGCTACAGGAATTTTGAATAAAAATAAGTAACTTAAAAAATAAAGGGGGGGTGCACTCCATATAATAAATAGAATTAAATATAATTTTTTTCATCTAACCTATATGTGATGATATGAGTGTCTATGAATAGGTATTAAAAATGACATTAAGGTTACTAAAACTATTTTTCGTCAAAATTAATTGTTTAAAAGATAAACGCTCCCAAAGTGGAAAAAAAGTGCCCCCCCCCCTTCTTACTTTTAAAATAAGATAGTGAAAAATCTAAAAAATATACAAGGTTGATTTAAGCGATAGTCATTAAATGAAACCTTATGAATACATATTATTTAGTGTATAATTTCTAGGTTACTCAACTATAAACAGATCAATCGGAGCAATGGTTCATTTTTTTAAAGTTACTACGTACACGCTGTATCGCAGCTGATCGCCGACTATGGCCGACCGGAGTCATTCACTCTGTGCTCGCTGTAGCCGCCCGGTATAAAGAGTGATCACATTTTTTCGCAATTTAGCTGGTTTAAAAGAGTATTTTCGTATATAAAGTCGTAAACTTTTTTTAATAGTTTCGGATTAACTGTAGGCACTTATAGTATACGCGGTTGTTGTTGTTGTTAAGTCTCAGCGGAAAAGGTGGAGGAAAAAAGGAGGGCAGCGCACCTGTATAGCCTCTATGCGGATGTCAACGGGCGTGGGTAGTTATGAAAATGGCTCCGACTGCCCGTTTGCCCTCCTATACCACAAAAAATTCTGATAAGTGAGGGAAGCCAAATTGAGATAAATGATGTAACTGACGCTCCTCAGTAATTCATGTCGCGATAAAA
>LUGF01035585.1:5292-22590 GCA_001625245.1 Calycopis cecrops
TATTTGCATTCATACTACCCGCGGAACCTCGAACGAACCGCGGTTGATCGTCATTATTTTTATTCAAAACGTTAAGGTCCTGACACACAAGACTCAAAACATCCGACGTTTTATATGAAGATACATCCCGATTAAGTCCCGTTTACATTATATAAAAATGAATACAAATCGTGAAAGCTTAAAAAAATATTATATTATTTTAGATCCCAAGCCTAAACGAGAGCGAGCACCTCCATTGAAACCGGTAATCATTACTAAGGATGCAATCCAGAAGGCAGTATTCGGAGCCGGCTATCCAGGACTGCCAACCATGACGGTGGAGGAGTTTTACGACAAGCGGGTCCGTGAAGGAACGTAAGTGTACAATTTTTAAATTGAAACAATATTTTGATATGAACTTGAAATCAATCCTTTCTTTTGTTCATAAACTCGTTATAATACAAAAAATGCGAAATAATTCGCTATTATTTTTTTATATAGCTGCTGGGTTCCACCCACATAAATCTCGATCCTGTGGAAATATCGAAATAATATGGCCCGACGCGACGTGTTAGTAATGTCATGCAAAAATTTAAGTAAATCCATGCAGTACTTTTTAAGTATATGTGCACCTGATTTCTCTCTAGGTGTCTGCCTGCCATACTATTACTATTCTGAGTAGGCATGAGATTGCACACTATTGGGAACTAAGACACACATGACTATAATATTTTTCTATTCTATATTGAGTTGCTGCTATAGCTAAAACTCTATTAGGACTCTATTATTGTTACACTCACACTAAATACATATAATATGTATTGTTATACAAAGTTGATAAAAGCGAGAGGCGTTAAATTAAATCACATAATACCTATACTATAAGTGCCTACAGTTAATCTGGAACTATTTAAAAAAAGTTTACAAGTACAAGTATACGAAAATACTTTTTTCATAGAAGTTATATAGCGAAAAAATTTAATCATGTTTTGTACTGGGTGGCTACAGCGAGCGGCAAACTCGCACGGGGTGAATGACCACAGCGTGTACGAAGTGAGAAAAAAGTTTTAAAAAATCCTGTGGCTAAATTATAGCTCCGATTGATCTGATTTTTGTTGTGTAGCCTGGAATTGATACACTAAATATGTGGTTTCATTTAACGCCTCTCGCTTTTATCAATCTTGTATAAAATGTGCTATTACATATGTTCAGATTCCCTAATGCCGAGAACATCCCGCACGCAACTATACAGACCAGCGAAGCTGATGCGGACGAGAGTGAACAAGTTAGAAAGGTATATATATATAAAGTCTATATAAACTTATGAATTTATTGTTTAGCTAGAAAAATTGCAGAAATAATATCTTAAATTAGGAGCAAAGCAATTCATTCATTTCTTTTATTAATTCTAATAAAAAAAATTATAATTATGCACCTACACGGGCTCAAACATGTAGTAACTGTGGATTTGGAACTAATATCTCCAATCTCCATGTAATTTTAGTAAGAGATAGTGCCACGCTGCATGCTTGCATGCAGCCGAATTGGGCCGGCACGACCGGGGAGGTACCTCTCGCTTACACGAGACCGGCGTGAAGTGACAGCTGTGCTGTCGCGTTTCGTGCGGTGTGTAAGTAGCCGGTGGTCCACGGAGGTGGGAGGAGAAAGGGGGGCAGCGCATCTGTAGTCTATGCAGATGTCTATGGGCGTCGGTAGTCATGAAAATGGCTACAACTGCTCGTTTGCCCTCCTATACCATAAAAAAAAAAAAAATTTTTAGTGAAATGATCTACCTAGTCCTTGAACTACGTTGTGACTAGCTACTCGTTACGCCAAGCTGTTGTGTCCGGCGTCTTACGGTATGAAAGCAAAGACCAAAAATATAAATCGCAGTGCAAGAGCACGTGCAATTATGCATAGACTTAATAAAAAGTATAGACGGAGCGCTGTTAATAATGTAATGAAGCCAGCAAAACTACACCCATTCCTATACATACACGGTCTCACATATACATTTGACAACTAAACTACACCCAGATCATTAGTTTGTGACAGTTCGTCAATGGCGTATGACTTCCAAATAAATAATTGTTTATTACCTCAAAATGCCGAATTGTGTACTGAAAGGCTGCAAAAATCATTCCTCGAGATATAAAAAGCAAGAAGGACTTACATTTCATACGTAAGTAAACATAAAAATTCATATATTATTAAATCAATTTCAACAATTGTTTGACAGCTTTCAAAACGAAAATGTTGTCACTAGTAAGCGCTAAAATAGTCCCCGTTTATGGGGTTAGTTATTAATGTAACGAAACGTAATGTAATGTAATCACTAATCACGTCCATTTACTTATTTCTATTTTTACTTTTAATATTCACCCAATTAATGTAACAGTAAACAAGCTTTTTTTATGTAATCCTCCCTCATAAAACCTTTTTTTAAGGTTTTCTGTCGGAAATAAAAATATTAGAGAAAAGTGGATAGAAGTGATTCGAGTTAACCGAATTGAGCCATCATGGAATCCCACCATCCGCAGCCTAATTTGTTCAACACATTTTGAAAGTGATGATTTTTACATCACTAAGAAAGGACTTTGTCGTGTGGTACGAAATGGATATCCAAAGGTTCAACGAGGTTCCAATGTTTCTATTATATTGTACTAGTTGTTACCCGCGGCTTCGCTCGCGTGATTTTTCATGATAAAAAGGATACGATGGCACTCTTTAGTCCTTCAACTGTCTCCATACTATAATAATATTTCCATAATAAGCAATTTAGGAAGTGTTAAAAACTCTGACGTTTCTGTCAAACATTTGATAGTAGCAATTTCATTTGATAACTAAGGACGTACGTCATACTGTTGCGTGCGCCTGTAATAATGCCATCTATAGCGCTTATTTTATTGATTTGATGGAAATGTGTTTTCCACTGGAAGTTTATCGCTATAAAAAGGAGCCTATGGCACTGTCTATAGTCCTTCAAATATCTCCATACCAAATATCACATCGAGCCGTTGATCTGATTTAATGTGAAAAAAAAGACAAACAAACAAACAAACATACATACACACTTTCGCATTTACAATATTAATATGGATTCAGTAATGTAGAGCAATGAAGATTTTTGTTGAAAATTCCTAAAATTGTCATTATTATGCATTATTTTTCTCTCTCATCGTGGCTAGTTATCGAACCTATGCCAATCCAAAAACAAAATTCATATGAATAAAAAACGTTCTTGGGTAAAATCTCGTAAAACGTTTCGGAACGAAGTTACGGCACTTTAAAAATATTATTAATGCGAAAGTTTGTATGTTTGTTTGTTTATTTGTTTGATTGTTTGTTACTCCTTCACGCAAAAACTACTGAACCGATTTTCATGAAATTTGGCACACACGTAGAGAGTAACTTGTATTAACACATAGGATTTTATCCCGAAAAAATGTTTCTATGGGATGCCATGGGATGATTTTCTATTTTCCACGGGAATTAAATTTACGTGGGCGAAATCGCGGGGCGCACCTAGTAAATAGTATGTTTGCTTTTTTGTATCCATATATTATTTAAATAACAATCCAAACTTGTTTCTTCTTTCTACACTTACTCGCATCGTAGAAGTAATCGAGGTTTCGAACGACGCGACGCAGTGAATGGGTTGAAAGAAAATGCTAACGTATGTATTTACTTATCCATTCATCATGTCCGTATTGATATATTTTGGGATAATAAGTTTTTACTACACGGCAACTCTCACTAGGCGCACACATGTATTGCGTTTGTCAAAAAACTGGCTTCATTTCATTGTTGAGAACGCTCCGTCTATACTTTTTATTAAGTCTATGCAATTATGACCCACACGCAGAAGTGGTGTGCACTCTTTTTGATGGAAAAAATACATAGGTTTAATAAAAATACATTAGGTCTGGCGTAAGTGAGATTTTAGGACTTATTGTGCTAGATTTTATGCTAAAGAGGTTTTTTTATTATCAGTCAACGTTACTCTTCGTGTATTGCTCTTGTCAGACTTTAGGCGCAAGTTCATTCCAAATGATTTAATAAAATGCTAGTTTTTTCAAGGCACGTTAATTCTAGAAAATTTGAAGTCCATAATTTTTGCCCCCTCTGCCCTACTTTCGAAATTTCCTTTCGGGCACTGCACGTCCGTGCCCCTACTATAGAGTTCATAAAACTGTCATAAACACATGAACTCATCAAGAAGTCAGCCAACGACAAACTAAATCGAATTTTTATTTCAAAGTACCGATACAGCCATAGACAATGTTAAGTATTCATAAGCCTGCCTGCCAGGCGCTTTTACTTACTTTTTACATCTATTTTAACAGAAATGTTGTTAAAACTTGTTCGTTCTTTTGCTCCTAGGAGCTTCTGGAGGAACAAGATGACGTGGATGAGCGGATGAGGCAGAGGAGCATGGATGATTACAAGGACGACCACCGCCGCGGCTGGGGCAACCGCCACAACCGCAGCTGAGCGGCCGCCACAACTGTAGCTGGCTATCATCACAATCGCCACAACTGTAGCGGAACTACCGTGACAATCGCAACAACCGCAAATCAGCTACAATCGCCACGGCTGCAGCTGAACTACCGTGACAATCGCAACAACTGCAGATCAGCTACAATCGCCACGGCTGCAGCTGAACTACCGTGACATTCGCAACAACCGCAAATCAGCTACAATCGCCACGGCTGCAGCTAAACTACCGTGACAATCGCAACAACTGCAGATCAGCTACAATCGCCACAACTGCAGCTGAACTACCGTGACAATCGCAACAACCACAGATCAGCTACAATCGCCACTGCTGCAGCTGAACTACCGTGACAATCGCAACAACTGCAGATCAGCTACAATCGCCACGGCTGCAGTTGAGTGACCCTCAAAACTATAGCTTAGCTATCACCACAATCGCCACAACTATAGCTTGACTATCACCACAATCGCCACAACTGTAGCTGAACTACCGTGACAATCGCAACAACTGCAGATCAGCTACAATCGCCACAACTGCAGCTGAACTACCGTGACAATCGCAACAACTGCAGATCAGCTACAATCGCCACGGCTGCAGCTGAGCGACCCTCAAAACTATAGCTAGCTATCACCACAATCGCCACAACTATAGCTTAACTATCACCACAATCGCCACAACTTTAGCTGAACTACCGTGACAATCGCAACAACCGCAGATCAGCTACAATGGCCCAATCTGCAGCTCATCGTCGCAATCGCCACAACTGTAGTTGAGCGGTCGTCATAATCGCCTCAACTGCAGCTGACCGACAGCCACAAACGCCACTACTACAGCTAGCGACCACCACAATCGCCACAAGAGCAGCCGAACTACCGTCACAACAGCGCTT
Organism: Calycopis cecrops; assembly: GCA_001625245.1. Lineage (NCBI taxonomy): Eukaryota > Metazoa > Arthropoda > Insecta > Lepidoptera > Lycaenidae > Calycopis > Calycopis cecrops. The sequence continues at coordinate 10,659 of LUGF01035585.1, forward strand.
AAACGACCGTCACAACTGCAGCTTGCGGTCACTATAATCAACACAACCGCAGTTGAGCTACAACTACAGCTGAGCGACCTCTACTACCACAACTTAGCTATCACCACAACTCCATCTCAACAAACGCAACAATCGCCACAACTGCTGCTGTGCTGACTGCGTGACGGTAGTCACAACAGTTGAGCGACCGTCACAAACGCGTCTTAGCTTGATAATGAATGAGGTTGTGGCGGTCACTGCAGTTGTAGATCACATCACAATCTACAAAACTGCAGCTTAAAACTCGACAGTCAAAACAGCAGCAGGTGCGGTTGTGACTGTGACTTAGAGGCTGTTCAGATTAAGCGTCTAGGCGCTCGCGCGTTGCCGAGGCACTAGAGCTACACATGTCGCGTCTAGATGCGTTTATCACACGCGCGTAAAACGCGCGAGCTGTCGGCGTGTTGAGATACTCGGGCGCCGTTGTTGCGTCCAGAACTACGCGTAAAACGCTTCATCTGGACAGACTGCAATTGGCGCAATTGGTATTTGAGCTGCAACCAGAACCCACCACGGCCTGCCACGGTAGATTATAGACATCTATTGTGTCACAATATTTATACAAATAAATTGTTGTTGTGTATTCTTTTTTGTTGTTCTTGATTTTATACGTGAAAAAGGTGAACTTTTATAAAATAACCTACTAAGAATATATATAAATAAATATCTACATTCACTTGCATATAAAACTGAAGACAGTATAATTTTTGTACCCTCTATGGTGAGAGAGAGAGACAACATCAAGCCCCGTCCCAAACATCAAAAAGCCTCTAATTTTGCTGGAAATTTTGCCCTGAGCTTGACGCCTGTTTTTTAAAATGACTTATGCACTTATAGTCGTGTCTTTAAAAACGCCCGCGAATATTTTTTTTTTATAACATAGGAGGCAAACGAGCAGTTAGGTCACCTGATGTAAAGAGATCACCAACGCCCACAGACATCCGTAGCACCAGAGGTCTAACAGATGCGTTGCCGACCTTTGATGAAAGAATAAGCTCTTTTTGGTAAACTTGTCATAAGCCTAACAAAATCCGGTCAGGCCTAAATTTGGCCTGACAAAACTGAAAAGCCGGACATTTTCGTAAGAGGTAGTGCCACGCTGCATGCTTGCATGCAGCCGAATTGGGCCGGCACGACCGGGGAGGTACCTCTCGCTTACACGAGACCGGCGTGAAGTGACAGCTGTGCTGTCGCGTTTCGTGCGGTGTGTAAGCAGCCGGTGTTCCACGGAGGTGGGAGGAGAAAGGGGGGCAGCGCATCTGTAGTCTATGCAGATGTCAATGGGCGTCGGTAGTCATGAAAATGGCAACAACTGCTCGTTTGCCCTCCTATACAATAAAAAAAAAATGTCTGTCTAAATCCCGCCACCTGGCAACCCTGCCCGGGCCGCCAGTGCTTAATCCGCTGGGTGTGTCACCGTTAGTACGCACACGACAACACCTCCGAGTAACTTTGTTCACGATCTAACAATGGTGTAGGGCGTAAAAGCAGTCAGCGTATAGTTGTTACAGATTGGATGCTCTCCTGTCCTCTTCCCGTCCATTGGGCCACCGGCTACTCACAGGCCGCATGAAACGCTACAGCGTTTTACCGCTGTGCCTCTCCGGTGCAATGCAGCATTAATTAATGCCTCTTACTGATAAAATAGAATCTGTTAGTGATTTTGTAATATCGAATATATATAAATTGAAATGTCCTTTCCCTCCTAAGGCTGGCGACCAGGCTGGCGCAGTGGTACAGGGCTCGGATTAGTGGAGCATGTTGGTCGCGGGTTCGAATCCCGCCTTGGTCATGGATGTTTATATATGTATTATATGTATTTCTATTATAAAAATCTTAAATATATAAAATTTCTTAAATTTATAAAACATTAAATTTATTCCGTTGTCTAGACCCGTAACACAAGTCCTTACGGTACTTAGCACGGGGCTAGGCTAACGTAGTGTATAAAAAGTCCACAGATATTTATTTATCTATTTATTAAGGATCGGAAGGACTGGCGCTGCTAATATTCAAATGGCAGCCTTCAGGCCCTAACAGTTGCGTATTGGAAAGCGCTGAGACTTTATCCCAATACCTTTCTTTCGGTATATAGGCGTTCTTCTCGGTACCGTCCGTTTTTTGTAAATAGTAAAATCAAAATGTCCACACTGCCAGAGAGGTTTTTGAGTGCAATTTTTAACATGAACTTGTGAATTTTTAACATGTGCCCACTGAAAAATGGCCATTGAACATCATGGATTTGGCAGACAAGCTGGTCTGACCGGGATAGGAACTTAGAAAACAATGACACCAAAATATTATGCCGACGTACCTATATTTAAAAAAAATGTAGCCGTACCTGAATTTACATGTAATCGTTAGACGAACAACAACGCAATTAGGAGGAGACCTCTTAGACACAGACACGTCATAGTTCCGCTAGTTCCCTAAGGGGGCAGGCGGGGGGTATGGGGTACGGGGTACATATCACGATCTTACACACTTGCCTTACCTATACCTATTAGACAAAGTAATATAATAACAATGAAGAGCCAAGAATTTACTTGTGCCCTCTTGTCTCTGTGCTCCAATCACTAAAATAAATGGGCTTAGGACTTGAGTACTTCGAATCGCCTTAAGACCGCATTAAGACCTTAAGACCTGTTTTAAACTGTGAGGTGTAAATCGTGAGAAACTTAGGGTTAAACTTATAATCATGGGAACTGTCCTATATTGTAACAGATACACAGATTTTCAGCATCGGTACACTGACAAAGTACCTGCTTACTAGTTTACTGTAGTCAGTAGGTACTCCGTAAATATGCCCTTGAGAAAACAATATTAACCTACTGATTAATTTGACATTTCGATGCCGTATTCTGGCCGGATTTTTCGTCGTTACATCTTTTACGGTACAAAGCTCTCGCATGCCGCATGCCACCGAAATGACTGTAGCAGGTGGGCAGCCGGCTTTCTCCCCCGGGGCTCGAAAACGAAAGCGCTTCGTAAAGCACGTGCCTATAGTTTATCGAGCTTGCGTCACTGTCGTAACTCGAGTAATGTCGCCGTCCGCCGCGCGCCGAGAGGAAAGTGGATTGACATGTCAAGTGCGGGGATTGCACACTTTGGGTGCCATCCAATTATTCATTGATGTAGATGAATCGCGTTCTTTGAGTCTAGAATAAATGGAACTCTTATAGGATCACTTTGTTGATCTGCCTGCTCTAGGAAACCTAGACCGGCTAACCGGGAGGTTACATTTTGACAGGATCTGATTCTTTGATTGCCGATTTTACATTACCTACAGATAAGGGAGAAGTAAGAAACTTGGAGATCATATCATACAACAAAAACAATTACAAACACTTTAGATAATTTCATGCAAAATGTGTACATAGTACATACGCCCGCAAGTGTTATGTTGTTGACTCTTCAAATTGTCATGTACCTACACCTGAAACTGGTACGGAACCCTGGGAGTGGACTCCAACAATCACAGTTCTTCAAAGCAGAGGAGGCAAACCATAGATTATATATTTATACTGAGAAGACAAACCTTTGATTCATCCGAATGCTGATAGTGTAGATAAGTGACAATAGATATTTTTGGAGTTTTAGGTACTTTAGGTACATAGTAGGTCGGGTACCTACTGTAAATGCATATTTCTTCCCTTTGCAGAGTTTCGGTAGGTACTATTACTGGCCTTCTCCGTCTGCGTCTATTTATAACTATGATTGATAAAGTTTTGGTGTTAAGCTCTCGAGGCTGTTTAGTCTGAGGTAGTACTATGCATTGCAGCCGAATTTGGCCAACACTACCTGGGAGGTACCTCTCGATCGCAGAGTACCGATGTAAAGTGCGAGCTGTGCTGTCGCATTTCGTACAATGTGTGAGTATCAGTGGCGCTTTGGGGAGGATGGAGGGCAGCGCATCTGCATGACTTCTACGCGGAGGTCATGGGTGTTGTTAACCGTAAAGGTGAATAATACTTCTCATTTGCCCCTTTACCTTAAAAAAATCCCGGCATCCGTGTTTTCTGATATAATTAATTATCATTGGCCAGAACCGGGGTATTTGTCATTAAGGAGATGTTTCATTTTTGTATGGACCACAGGCCTCTATGATGTTGGTACAGTTGTGAAAGTGTTTCATAAATTAAATTTAATAGAAATCAACTTCCATTTTTGAATATAGATAATGAATTCTTTTTTGGTTCAACAATATTTTCTGTAGTTTTTATTTGCCATACAAATGGGTGAAGAGAGACAAAATTGCTATAGGTAGGTAAGTATAGCAATACTCATAATATGTGTTAAATGTGTTAATATGTTGTAGAACTAAAAAACAAGTGCAGATGCAAATGTGTTTGTATTTTAACGTGATAGCCGATTTTTTGCCGATCTACACACTTGCATACATCCTGCGGGCCAGAAATGAAACGTCTCCTTTAGATTAGTTTCGAAAAAATTAAAATACGATTTGTCTCAAAAAAAAGGTTCCATTATTATACACTTTAAGCGGGTGAAACCGCGGGGCAGAGCTAGCATCGCCGAATGTGACGATATGCCTTATTATGAAGACATGTATTTGTTTACGTAATCGGCCGCTATCGTACAGCCACAGCAGCCGTCACCCTATAACCTTGTTGCGGCTGTCACACATATCTCGGGGCCGCTTGTCTATGGTCTAGCGTTTCCTCATCTCGTTATGGGAAGTGCCGCGGCCGCTCGCCTCACGCGGAAACAGAGCCGCGCCTTTTCCGCTCACGAAACTACTAAATTCGGATACGGTATTATTTCGAGCTTAATGAGACCTGGCTACCCGAAATCTGGCCCGCAAAGTCAAGTTTGGGCACCAGGCTTCCACAATATAACCTGATCTCTGATCTCTACCTAAACCTCATTATTATTGTTAAGAAAAAAAAAAGAGTGACTTGCTGTGTTGCAGCCGAATTGACCAGTAACGCCGAGGAGGAACCTCTGGCTTATTTTACGATCAGCTGAAAAATGATAAATAGATACAGATCGCGTTACGTGCGGCTTGTAAGTGTACGGTGGCTTATTGGAGGGGGGAGGCGAAGAGGGCAACACATATGCATACAAATTGTTCGGGTGACTGTAGCAGTTGATAGTCATCAAAAGGCTCACATGACCTTATACTAAAAAAAATCTTTTTGCTTTTAAAATTACCGCATCCGACATTATTAGCTTCGTAGCACAAAGTGTAAGGGGGCAAATTGACCATGGTCCGCAACTGAGTGGTATGGACTACGAACACTGCTGCAGCAGAAAATCTAACGTTTTGCCAACTTTTCTCAACCAATTTGCCAACTCCGCAAGGAGCAGCGTAACATAATCCTAAAACGCAACATCATCTCGAAAGTTCGTAAGTTATTTCATAACTAAGCCGCTTCTAAATCTGAACTAGCGACAAGTTTGAACATTGTGAGATTTAGCGGAAAGATCTATTAACATAGTTTCACAAGTTATGTAACATACAAATGTAACTGTTGGCCAATATAAGAAGAAACAGATAAGATATGACCCACGGTGTAACATGACAGATAATTAATTACCGTAATAGCTGTGTCATTTGGTGTTGCTGGCCCGAGAGATTCGTCAATCAACCGTAGGTCAAAACTTACAAGAAAATTACTAAGATGTTTGTTTATAGTATAGGTAAGGAGGCACACGAGAATCGGTGCCCTTTTCATGACTACCAACATCCTCGTAGAAGTTATACGATACGTTGCCTTCCTTCCTCCATGGGCCACAGGCAACTGTTACCGGCGTCGTGTAAGCAAGAGGTACCTCCATGGTCGTGCCGGCCCAATTCGGCTATATGCCTGTATGAAGCGTGGCACTTCCTCTTACTGTTTTATATATCGGCTTATGGTCAGCCATAGAAATCAGTGTGACAGGACGAGTATGGAAGTATTTTGGTAAATGATAGCTTATCACGGTAAAGACAATGCTGGAGAGTGACTTAGGCGTCTCTCAACGCCGCGCGCCGGAGTGTCACCGGTCTACTACAGGATATGATTTTTTTTTTTTTTTAATGTATAGGGGGGCAAATGAGCAGTCGGAGCCGTTTTCATGACAACCGACGCCCATAGACATCCGGATAGAGGCTATACAGGTGCGCTGCCCTCCTTTCTTCTCCCACCTCCATGGGCCACCGGCTACTTACACAGCAACACCACCATGTACCTATCTATTGCCCAGATTAGGTACCTGTACATTGACTTTATAGCAACCATATACCTATTTTATATCTGACTTAAAATAATTAAGTACCACAATACGAAACATAATAATTCAAGTTTAATAATTAGGTGATTGATAATTAATTGAAAAAAATGTTTCACCATCAGATCGTGTGATGTCGAGTGATGTATGGAGACGTGGTCCGAACTTTTTTTTACTTAATTAAGGTAATTTGTTGGGGAATCGTGTCAGACATCTTCTGGCTTTGATTCAGATTCATCCAGTACTTTTAAAGTCGCTCCGCGATAAAGGAAATCATTATGCCAGGAAAGCTGTGTGTCGGTTTAATACATGAACTAAGAATAAAAACGCTTCTTGCATGGTCACGGACAAATATTAAAACTATGACATAATCGACTATTCATGTTTGAACTTCATTATTCATGTTTGACTATTCACAGTTTTGTTCTCATTGTATTTATATGCAATGAGAACAAAATTGTGGCCAAATTTGTGGTCACAACTACAAATTTGTGGTCACAAACAACTACAAATTTGTGGTCACAACTACAAATTTGTGGTCACAAACAACTACACATTTGTGGTCACAACTACAAATTTGTGGTCACAGGCATAGTTATCAAATAAGGTACAACGATGTCATGTAACTTCATAAACATCTTGTTACATATAATCTTAACGAACAACTTTAAGGATAATTATTCAGAAACGTTCTAGTTTTATACGACACTAGCTTCCGCCCGCGACTCCGTCCGCGCGGATGTTGGTCTTCGCGTGGATGGATTTATTTTTTTCTTCGCGTTTTTCCAGGATAAAAAGTATCCCATTTTATGCCTAGGATAATAAGGTATAATTTATACCAAGTTTCATCGAAATCGAACCGATAGTTTTCACGTGATGCCTGAACGTACAGACAGACAGACAGACAGACAAAAATTTTTTTAATCGCATATTTGGGTTTGGTATCGATCCAGTAACACCCCCTGCTATTTATTTTTTCAATATTTTCAATGTACAGAATTGACCCTTCTACAGATTTATTATATGTATAGATTGTGTTCCTTATAACTTTATATTCATTCACGGCACAAATGACGCATACCTATATACTACGTACCTACCTGTTAGATACTGTATCTACGGCAATCTGCATCCAACTACATAAGTATGATTCATAAGATTAGCACATAGTTCAACTCCTAAAAATACGATAAAGTCCATCAAGTCATCCAATAGTCTATCAAGTCATATCTTAGAAGAAATCAACATACTTATGTGGGAAAGCCGTTTGGCATAACTTTACATTAATTTTACTCCTTTATTCAAGAAATTATTACTTTACACCTTTACTTGTCCCTTGTCTTAAATCTTCCCCCGGTAAAAAACGCCATGTTCCTTCTCCCACTTCCGCACATCCTCTCTCTCTTACACACATTACAATATAACACATTCACTCACTCTTTCTTACTTAGCTTTTTAATAAGTTGTTATGGCTGTAACATTAAATAATTTCATCCTACACTTATATGTAAGTAAGTATATGTACATGAAACACATGTTTGAAAAATCATTCCAATGTAGACAGGTAGAAAAACTCAAAGTTTTTGACTTTTTAATCTGAGTCTAAATAATAGTCTATTTACTATAAACAGTTAAATCAGTGTTATTTGCGTAATTTTGACGATCTGTAATGCCGGAACTGACGGCCGCAGTGACTTTTAAAACGCACCTCAAACGTAGAAAGGCTAAAGCGGCTATTTGCATAGAGAACCCTACGTTACGCCTGCACTTTACAATTTACATGCGCAAGTGGGTGGCCATTAGACTCAGTAATATGGAACTAGTGTGAGTACAAATTGCATGACTGGGCGGTAGGACTCGTTACTGGTGCCGTTGGTAACGGTACTGCCAATCATAAGGGGGTTGCTGCATTGCACACACAACGAGCTGTCACAAGCGGGCATTACGTGTTACCTAATGTGCATCCTGTATTAACATAGAGGCGACATTTAAAATCATGCTAAAACGCGCGACCTTGTGTTAAATTGAGTTATACGACACAAAATTTTTAATTGACAATGAGAAATATGTTTGTGTTTTCTAAATATGTAGTTGCTAGGTCCATAGCCGAGGCGCACCAGTTGGGGTGACAGTCTAGCCACAATACTTACGGTTAAAAGTTGTAAACGATATAGGTACATATATGAGGTTGCGTTTATTGGGCAGACTTCGATACTCACAATAAGAAAAAAAGGCGACAGTATTTAAGCATGCATTATATGAGCGGGAGGTAGGTGCTAGTACCTTCCAGGCCACGCCATATCGATCGCAAAGCGACACTGACAGTTGATACTACATCTTACGAGACGTTCACCTCTTGTGGGACAATAGTAGCTATCAGTGAGTAGACAAACCTGATAAACTTTAAATATAAAACGTCGAAGTCACGCAGGCGAGCGACAGTCCGTGAGCGATCGCTTCCTCCGGAGATCGATAAGATTGTTTTATGACGTCATGGGTTTATTAAGGTGGAAACGATCAATCGGAGCGTATCGACAAATACTGATGTCCACAAACAGCCACACAAAGCACATATGTTGCCAGTCCTTCCCTTCAGACTAGACAGACTTGATTGCGCACGTAGAATGCAGCATGGCAACTCAAGTAGCCGAGGTACATCAGCAAGTTGAGCACTACCTCTTGACTACCAGAAGTTGATCCGACGACTACAGACATCAAATATCTTATCACTTGATGGAACCCGGATCTGACGATGACTACAAATAAAATGCTCAAAATCATGCCGACCGCTCTGATACACGTTCTAGAGTGTAAATTCAACTCCCTCCTAAAGAGATGCACGTATTCAGACATATGGAGGGAAGCCACTGTGGTCGGTTCACAAGCCATACAAGCCTAGAAACTTGCCCACAATCAACCGTCAGATAAGTCCCATCAGATCGTAGGCAAAGTTCTATTTTATTTTATTTTATTTTATTCGGAAAACTAACAGTGACATATAACCGAAAACAATTAACAGATAATACAACTATGCACCAATTACAAGTTTTCACATATATAATATGACCATATAAATATAATAACTTAATCGTCTTAATTAGCTTAAAATTAATTTCTATGAAAGAGATCTCCTCGCACGCGCGCTCATCCGCTACAACCGTTGTCTGTTACAAACCCCCCTCAGAGCCGGAGTCCCTCAGGGTTCTGTATTATCCCCACCTTTGTATAACATGCACATAAGCGATAGCTGGGAACGTCCCAAGACAGAGGAGGATTTGTTGACTCTACATAGAGAATAAACAAATATGTATGTTAATACAAAAGTTAAAAGTACAAAAACAAGAAAATAACGTTTCTCGTTATTTTTTTTTAATAATATAATAGGTTTAAATATAATTTAATAAAAGTATCATTATTATAGCTTTCATTATAAATGTCACAATAAATGGTATTTATTATGAATACTAAATACTATTTACAGTAAAACCACTTTTATAGTAAATACTAATAAAAGAGATACATTAAACACATTACAAACGTGTCTCGTAAGCGGCGAAGGTCCACATAAGCTGCTACAAGCACCGTGTGGTCCCGTTAGGTCGGCAGTCGGCGCTCGCGGAGATTTGCATCTCGCTGAAGTGGGCCGAGCACCTGGCCACCTGCACTTGTGCTGTGCGGAGACCCGCGGACAGTTTCTCCGCAAACTGTGCCATCTCCTTAACATTCATGAGTCTTTTAATAGAACCTGTATAGATGTAAGTTAATACTTTAGTAGGTACTTGTGAATAGATTGTACCGTATCAACCACTTACTAACTGCCTGTTAACAGGTAATCTATAGAGAGTATGTTTTATGGACAAGTGATTTAATAGTTTATTATTAAAAATTGGAAATTTCTACAGTATAAAAAATTTACGCTGAAGAATATGTATCTAATGAAATCGACAAGACATTATTTATAACATCTGGCTTGGTAAAGACCGAAGGTATCAGCGGCATCTCCGTCGCGCTTAGCTCTCGCCCGACTTTATTACTTGGCACAATTAATTTATTGACAAGTCCGAAGTCAAAGCATGCCAACTGCCAGGTGATAATGCATTCAGGGCTGGGACCCAGACCCTATAAAAAAATAACAACCAGGTAGGGACCTGGTTGTTAAGTAAAAATTCCGATGTAATCACATCGATGTACCTAGACAGTGTACACAGAGAAAAGTTACTTTAAACTCTATTATCCATGCCAATTATTAATAACCTGGTTAATTCACAAACATCTTACATATGCTATAAACGCAGATGTTTAAATTTAGACAAAATAGCAAATCGCAAATTTAGATAAACTGAAAATTTGTAATCTATATTTGTGCAAATTTGAATCCAATTCACTAAAATTTTCACAAATATACTTAGATTACAAATTACAATTAAGGATAACCCATACATAATTCGTTCTTTTAAGATAGATTTTAGGCGCCTTTAAGATAGATTTTCTGAAAATTGACGAAAATTCTTGATGATGACACAAAATTAAAGACATCTTCATCCTTACACTGAATTATTATTATATTATAACATTGCCAAATGCATTAAAACATTGTACATTACTAATATTGTAAATCTTTTTAAACTATTACCCACCAGCGTACTATTTCCGTTCCTTTTTTGTAGTCGCGATACTTATTCCATAAACATCGATCGGAAGATCATAAAACAAGCTGCCGCCGCTTGTCGCCGTGTAAAGCATGGTGTTTTAAATAGCATAGCAACATCCTATAGAAAGTACTAATCGGCTTAGAATTCCATAGGCGGAAACGCACGCCGGCGGACCTACTTCGCGCCAGGAAACGTTTTCACCGCTGTCCTTCGTTTCCACACGTGTGGCATTAGGAAGTCGGGGGAGAAACGGACTTGAACTCTGTGGACCTAGTGATTTTGTAAAAACGTCATATTGAATTATGGGAAACAAGCTACAACAACGATGAAACTGGACAGAGAAAATTGTAAAAAATGGGGAAGGCCAACAATGGCTTAATATAGAATTAATGATAGGTAAGTGCTAACTGATAACTATTTAGAGAAACATTCGATTTTCAAACAATTTTTATCCTTAGACTAAATAAAAAGTCTAAGTTTTTATCTTAATCCAGATCTTGTCTATATGTGTCAAATTTCATCTAAAGCCGTTGTATTTGCGTAAGGAAGTAACAAATATGCATAACGTTTCTCATTTACATACATAAAAATTAAAAATGAAGGTTTTCTGTATGTCCTTTATAGATCGTAAACTATACAATTGAACATGTGATGACCTTTAGTAAAATTGGTGTGCATGAGCCCATGCAGGTTTCTGAGTTAGGATTTGAAAGATGTCAACCCCTAAGGAGGTGAAATAGGGGGGGTAAATTGTGGGGCAAAGCTAAGACATATAATATTTATAGGACGCGACAATTGTATTTCAGGTCATATTTAAATTTAGTTATTGGTAACGCCATGGTGGTGTTGTGAGAGTTACAACAAGATTACGTGGCCGCTCCGAATCCTGTTCAAACAACAACATAATCATCATCACAAGAACGCCGCTTTCACATTCGATTGTTTGAACGAAGCCTAAGAGCATTTACAGGGAGAAGTAAAGAGTATCTTTTTTTATTGACGATAGGGAA
>LUGF01035585.1:47543-61969 GCA_001625245.1 Calycopis cecrops
CGGAACACTGCACAAATTACAAAAATAAAATGCTTACAGCTACAAAGAACAAAAATAAAAAACAAATACAAAGGGAAACTGATACAAACAAAAAATATTTTAAGAGAGAAAAAAAAAAAAATTAAAACAACAATAAAAAATAAAAAATAAATGTACACATAAACACGTTAGCTGTGAGGATTTATGAGCTAGGTAGCAGCGTGTCCCACAAAAAGGTAAGTCCTCGGCTTGAGTTAGGGATGACACCCTAACACCGATTTTCAGGACCACCATATGTCCTTTTTTCCACTGACGGCAATAGCAAACGATAAGATCACATGAAGCAATAATTACATATTATGTATTTTGATGTAGATACATATAAATACACAAATAGATTTATATATATACACACATACAGTACACATTGATAAATATAATAAGAAAATAATATAATATCATAATTATTATAACTAATGTTTCAATAATTGGCCATAAACACTACACCCACATACATACAAATTGAAATATATAATACATTTTGAAAATTTTGTTATATGATATCTATTTGGGTCAATAAGAGAAAATGTTTGTATTGACGTTTAAAAGTCTGTTGTGTACGAATGTTTCGGAACGGTGGAGGTTTACAGGTTTACAGATTGTAATAAGTATTTTAACGGATTTTATCGCGGTATTAAATAATTTACAATAACGATTCAGAGGCTTATAGCAACCCTGGTCACGGATGGGCTGAGATGACAATGTCCGGATGTCATAAGTCATTAAACTGATTCTAAAATACTCAGCGGATGTCTATGTGCGTCCGTAGTCATGAAAATGGGTCGTATCTTTTGCCCCCCTATCTATATATATATATAACTCAAACGTGATATAGCAATCTATCAACGCACAGCCCAAACCACTGGACGGATCAAGCTGAAATTTGGCATCCAGGTAGATGTTACGACGTAGGCATCCGTTAAGAAAGGATTTTTAGAAATTCAGCCGCTAAGGGGTAATAGTGTGTTGACATTTATATGGATTTCGCGGTTGAAACGGCGGTTGAAGCAGCTAGTAGTATATAAAATGTCAATCGATCAATGAGACAGTGGTACGAGTTACGACGTGTGTGGTCTCTGATGCCCCTCGACGTTACGACATGTTACGTGATCCCGTGACTTGTTACGTCGCACATGGACAGCCCGACATGTGCACTTCTATTTAAGATGCCCTCACCGTACCGGGTCACTGACTCCTCCGTACATCATTCATTAATGTGGTGGCTTGCATCTGAAACTTTCTTTGAACATCAAGAGAATATGAGATGGAAGAATCGAGGGTGGATGCAAGCAGCTTGTGATGGTGGTGTGGCCAGGCCTGTTTTCAGCTGAGGACGCACTTTAGCTGCTGATGACGAAGAGATCTAAATCTCTTGTCAGGCATGATAGTTTTTTTCGATAATTTCCATCACCGAGTAGTGGTTGAAATTGACTGATATGAAATTAAATGAAAATGTTTTTATTCAAAATAGAATTATAAAAATTTATTTTTGAACCTCAATAATTACATCTTCCACCGGTTCTACCTTATGGGTGGCAACATTTAATGGCAACCAAAATGTTTTTTTTTTTTTATATTAACTAATTAGTATCTATTATAATTACCAATGTCTAATTTGAAATAACAATCAATATATCAATATTTTTTATGTATACACATGTACACAAACAAGTAAAGAGTTTGTTAATAAATTAGGATTTGAAGCTTTCAAGTAATACCCTCAAGTCTCAACCCATCGCTGCTGCTACGACGTCAAATGAAAGAAACCTAAGTCTAGCACTAGACAGATAAAAGCTTTTTTGATGATGATGATGAAGTGAAAAAAGCACATGAGTATTGGACAACTAATCAACCAACCACGCCCACAGACATCCGCATCGAAGTTAAACAGATGCGTTGCTGATCTTCCACCTACCGCTCTATGGGCCACTGCACGAAACGCTATGGCACAGCTGTCAGTTGCCACTTGCCGGTATCGTGTAAGCGAGAGGTACCTCCGCGGTCGTGGCAGCCCGGCTGCGACACAACATGACACGTGTTGCGAGATCACACCGACACAGCCGTCCGACTGTGCCGGACCATGTCGGTCGGAAGCCAAGGAGGTCACGGCAAGGCCTCGCGGACGCACGCCTTTTAGCGCACTTATTGTTTTATTAGCGCCCGCCATGCAATACCGTTCATGGACAACTGTTGCTATAATAGTCTCTGTAACAGCCTGCAGCAGTGGATCCTGGTTAAGCAAGACCTGAACTGTTGCTATAATAGTCTCTGTATTACAGCCTACAGCAGTGGATCCTGGTTAAGCAAGACCTGAACTGTTGCTATAATAGTCTCTGTATTACAGCCTACAGCAGTGGATCCTGGTTAAGCAAGACCTGAAGCTTGTGCATCCCCTATAGTAACTTTCGCACTCTCAACGAATAATAAATAAAAAAAACCGGCCAAGTACGACTCGGACTCGCGCAAGAGGGGTGAAAAAAATGACAGCGCATCTAGTATACATGTAGGTAAAATACGTTGAGGTATTTCAAGTTTCACAAAACGTAGATATTTACGCGCACAGGAAGAAATACAAAGTTTTTCTGCCGACTGGCGGTTGCAACAATTTGTTGGTAAAGAAATACCTGTCGCTTACTTCATTAGGACCTGGTTCCTACCATAATATATAAATAATTTAATAAATGGAACGGCATACAGAATGTTTTATCTGAACGAGTTAGTATGAGGTAGTGCCATTGTCCCCTTCGAAGACACCTTGCCGTGGTGGAGGGGGGCTTGCGTGCCTCTGTGATCCCTGATGCTACGACAGACAGGTCTACCCATACCGGACAGCCTATCGCTGGAGAGATCCTGTTGCTTGTAATTCCGGGACCCTCCAATTATTGCGGCTGAAGGCACCCGCAGGAGTTTAGTTGGTAGGGGCAACCGTATTGCCGAGCCCGACACTACCCGGGCTCCTGGGTAGCGTACGTACCTACGTATTCCCCTGCGTTACCGAGAAAAAAGGTAGTGCCATGATACTTGATGATACTCGTACCAACTCGTGTTTTTTTTATAGCATAAGGGGAAAACGAGCAATCGGAGCCTTTTGATGACGACCGACGCCCATGGACATTCGCATGAATGTTACGCAGATGCGTTGCCCTCCTATTATCCCCCCCCCCAATGGGCCACCGGCTACTCACAAACCGCACGAAATGCGACAGCGACGCTGTCACTTTACGCCGGTACCAAATGAGCGACAGGTACTTCCCCGGTCGCGTCGTGCCGGCCCAATTACGTTGCATAGGAGGATGTAGTCTCATGCTCCATGCATGGCACTACCTCCTATGCAGCATGGCACTACCTCCACCTGATAAAGTGCGCCATAGGAGAAAGATGAAGGATATGGGCGTAGCGTCGGTCCAATTCGGCAAGATGCATACAGCGTGGCACTATCTCTTACTCATTAGGTTTCGGTCGGAAGGTCAGACACAATATAAAACAAAACAACTCGTCATCGGAACTACAACATGAATGATCGAGTGTGGCCACAACACACGGGTTCATTAGTATTTCGGGGTCGGCGGCCGGCGGTGCTGTCCTAATTGTTGTTAATTGCTGTGTTAATTGTTGAAGGCTGTTGTTCTTATGTAAGGACGTTCGGGCCACTTTGGATAATTGGTGGTGTTGTAGGTAAGTGTTACATGACCCTGTTGCCAACTGGCCCGAGGTCATTCCTGGGGACGAAGGTGCTGCTTCTAACCATTAACCGTGTGGATATTAATGGACGTCATTATCAAATTATGTATTGCTTGTTTTTCGTCCAATGCTGTGAAAAAAGGGAGGGCAGCCGAGTGAAGCAGAAACATAAAACTACGCTTTATGTAACATAGGAAAGTGGACCTATACTAACTAATAGCTCAATTTAGCTAATGGTTAACTTAACTCGTGGTTAACTAAATTTAGCATCTTTTCTGACACAAACTTATGACATTTTCCGCTGCCCCACGGAAACATGTATCGGGGGAATTCACTCACAAATCCCTTCCTTCTTGTCAATTTTTCCGCCATCAGGCAATCACTGATAGATACATGTCCAGCGACGGGCTAACAATAGATTGAAGATTTATGTTGTTTTTAACACAATACTGTATCATCTCGAATACACAATGCTGTGCAAGTCATTATTGACAAAAACATTCAACAACCAACATATTGAAAATTGACAATCCACTGAGGATTCCATTGTTATTGTTGTTTTGGAAAACGCTGCGTGACGCTAAATGCGTTGATTTTACTTACGATGTGGCACAGAGTCCGCTACACACAGTTTAATGTGCTAAGCAAATTCGCGAATTTCACAAGCGTAAGTGTGACGCGCAGCTTACAATATCAGATATAAGGATAACCATCAGAAAATGTTGGTATTGGCTCGCTAATCAATTGAGGGCTGTGTTAAACTTTTGCGACGCGCTTGCTTTGTTGTTGAGTCGAAATGTCAAATGAGCTCTTGGGATCAACCTTCACAGACAAATAACAAATTGATTAAATCCACTCATAAATACCGACTATATATAGGGTTGCCATCCGTCCGGGTTTCCCCGGATTTGTCCTACTTTAGAGGGCGTCCGGGGAGCGTCCGGGCGGGGTTTTATTTGTAGTCCGGATTTTGATTTAATTGATTTGATTTTTGAATGATTGATTTGATTCAAAATACCAAAACTAAAAAGTTCAAGTTTTGGAAGAAATGTTTATGGTTACTTGAAGTATTTTTTTAAGTTCGTTATTTAGTTTAAAATAGCATTAAAATAAATAATACATGATTTATGACCATAAAAACTATATTTTATTCTTCTGAGTATCTTATGAAAAATACTATTTTCTAACGTCCGGTTAGGAAGCTCCGAAATCCGGGGTTCTTACGTGCCTTGTCCTAGTTGACAGATTTTTAAGATGGCAACCCTAATTATATATATTACGTATGTCTGCTTGTTACTTACTATTTCACACGAAAAGAACTGAAAGGATTTGCTTGAAATTTATCAGATATACGAGTACCTACTTACATTCTAATATTTCTGTATTACGCTTACTATTTTAACTTTTAAGTCTCGAGATAGTTACTCTTCGGAAATTTTCATGTGTATGAAACTTGGGGAACAGTTAGTAATTCATAAAAGTAAGCATAAGATAAATATCACCGCTGTATAAGGCCATGTTGAACTATTTCAATCGCATATTAACTAAGGGTTCTTTAAGCAGTATACCATTTATTTGCAAGACCGCGCCGCCGTGGGCGCATAGCAGTGCAATCGGTACCGGGGACCACAAAGAGCGGCGTGACGTTATGGCTAAATTATCAAATTTCGTATGGGTTGTGTGAAAGTAGTTTAGGGTGCTATCTGCATATCCTCTGATTTTTTGGTGGTTTATCTGCTTGTAACTGTTAGTACTAGGCACAGGACAGACAAAAACCTAACACTCGCTTTATAAAGACCGTCGGGACACGCTCTGGACTTTCACGTCACTTTCTCGAGTTTAATATTCGGCAGAGCATTACCCCGGGGTGAAGTAGCGTGTATCGCACCCATATGTGGACTCGAATCGGTGCGCGCGCCTTATTTTGGTGATCGTTTTGTAAGTGAAAGTCAATATTCGTTTGTTTAATCATTTTTAATGCTTCTATTTGTATTCTTATTTGAACGATCTTCGAGTCCTGCACATTTTAGATGTCATATTGAATTTGGTAAGGTCAAAGACAAACGTCCTTTCTCTTTCTCTTTATTTGGTACTACTGACATTCCAACATTGAATTTATTGCCTCCATTCGTCTCATTATTGACTTAATCCTGACTTTATTGACATTATTGCTCAAATTATAGTACGGATATTGCGATATATGGATTACAGGTAGGTATATAAGTATATGCTTTACGACAATTTGTGTTAAACAGTAATATAAATGTAGATACGCAAAACGATACGTATATTGAAATGATTTCTTTACTGCTTCTAATTTAATACTCACATTGCCTTCTTCATTTGATGGCGCCATTTTTTTAACCGACTTCAAAAAAAGGAGGAGGTTCTCAATTCGACCGTATATATTTTTTTTTATGTGTTCGCGGATAACTTCTTCGTTTATGAACCGATTTTAATATTTTTTTTTTTAATTTATGTAATCTATTCACTACCACAATACTGACGAATCCAACGTCATCTCATATGTCGAAAGCCGTTCGTCCGTATGGGCTGTAAGACGTGCCAAAGAAATGGAGATACATACATAAACATCGTCTGACTGTTTCTTACACTGCTGCATACATACATACATACATACATACATACATACATACATACATACATACACATTACTCCCCCTAAGTCCATATACTCGGGTGGAAAGGATGTGTTACCATAGCAATAATGCGGATATTTATGGTCGAACAGTTCGTTTACCATAGACAATGCGAATACAATGGTTGTGGTGTTTCAGAACGGGTACAAGGTGAGCGGGGCCGGCACGAGCCTGCGCCGCAGCAGCAGCCTCACCTCCTGGCGCTCGCTGAAGACGGACTGGGTGAGTGCTACACCTCGACCGATGGACTCGAGCAGTGACGTAGTAACAGGATGTCAGGGACACAGCCTAGTAAGAGGTAGTGCCACGGTGTATTGTAGTAGTAAGTAACTCTTACACGATACAGCTGTGCTGTCGCGCTTTGTGCGGTGTGTACTCCGGTGGCCCATTTAGGGGCGAATAGGAAGAAGGGCAACATCGTGCCAGCCCGATTTGACTGAAATATTTCGCATTTATTATTATTATTTTTTATGTTATATGGGGGCAAACGAGCCGTCGGAGCCACTTTATTGACTGCCGACGCCCATAGACATCCTCATAGAGGCCATACAGATGCGCTGGCCTCCTTTCTCCTCCCACCTCCATGGGCCACCGGCTACTTACACACCGCACGAAACGCGGCAGGTCAACTGCCACTTTACGCCGGTCTCGTGTTAGCGAGAGGTACCTCCCCGGTCGTACCGGTCCAATTTGACGACATGCAGGCATGCAGTGCGGAACTACCTCTTCCTAAAGCATAAGCAAGGTAAGCCGTTGGTCTTGTGCCCTTGATCTGTTGGCCCTCAGCAAACGAATGGAATGAGGGAATAGGGTCCACGTCTGTCTACGTAGGTCTAGACTTGTACACAATAATGCTATTACTAGATTGCCGCCGCGCGCCGGACACTAGCCTAACTAGAAAATTCGAAACACTATTAACACTTACTTAATTATTCATTCACTTACACCCCACGGTTTCACTCCTATAGCCCAAGGAAAATATTTTCATTTAAGAAAAAAATATTTTATTCCACACTGTAATACTTACAGATGTATTAAATTTCAACCGCTCAATTGTTTTTGCTAGCATCGTGAGGACTACTTCTCCTCGATATAAACTTTCGCATTTTTAATATTAAACGGATGACCATCATCATCACCGACAGTAGCCTACACAGTCGGTGATGTACCTTTCAAAAGTATTTAAGTCCCTTGCAATCATTTCCTAAGGCCGTTACTTCAGAAGTCAATCGTTTGTGAACTTTTTTCACTCCGCTGACGAAACGTCCAAGTCACGGCGTCCATAGACACGACCGGTCTGTTATAACTGCTCGTTATTATTTTCATCATCATCATCAAATAGTCCAATGAATTGCACTGCACATGGGCGACAACGACCGGGTTAAGAAGTTACCTCTCGCACGAGTGGTGCGATCGAAAGTCGACCGCTCGGTTCTTGAACTTCGCATTGCAGTGGGGGACGGCGAGCAACAAGCTTTCGAAGCAATTTTGCGGATGTTTGTGGGTGTCGGTACTAACTACTCGATTGTCACTACAAAGAAAGACATGATCAAAATAAATCAAAATATTTTTATTCAAAATAGAATCTAAAAAATTGCTTTTTGAACGTCAAAAATTTCATCTACCACCGCTTCAACCCTAGTCCTGTCCTGAGAAGAACCGGCGAAACGAACTCAGCGGGCCTCATTAATTATGATTAATTATGATATTTAGCACCATTTATTTACCAAACCAGTAATATAGTCACTATTACGTTTGTTATTTTTTGTATTTGGATAAAATTGGAGACAAATACCGTACCAAGTGAACTTATGTATATTTTATGACGCAAAGAGAATGGTAAACCCGCGAGACGCAGCCAGTAAATAATAACGATTTCGTTCGATAAGTAATTATGCCTAATCCTACATTTTGTATCAAAGCCACTTGACACCTCCTTTATTATGAAGTTAGTCAAAGCCAGTTCCGACTATCAAATATCAACGTCCACATACATGTGATGACGACCAGGCTGGCGCAGTGGTACAGGGCTCGGATAAGTGGAGCATGTTGCGCCAGGGGTCGCGGGTTCGAATCCCACCTCGGTTATGGATGTTAATATATGTATTATATGTATTTCTATAATAAAAATCTTAAATATATAAAATTTCTTAAATTTATAAAACATATTAAATATATTCCGTTGTCTAGTACCCGTAACACAAGTCCTTACGGTACTTAGCACGGGGCTAGGCTAACGTGGTGTGTATAGTCCACAGATATTTATTTATTATTACATACATCCGCACAACCAGGCAGACGTCCTCCTTACCTCATTTCATTGCGATCAGATGGTTTTGAAGATAATTGTATTAACGAAACAGAGTGTAACCGCGGTAGTAAATTAATAAGATAAGGCGGCCTACACACGAGCGGACTGTATTGCAGAATCTTTGAGGCTACTCCGTAGGAATCATGTTTATAGCTCACCATCTTCACGCAGGGGCCTAACGGGGTAGGCAGGGAGTACAAATAGTGCCACACATTACTATCCTTGCACAATAGCCTTGTTTCCTTCACATTCATATTGATTTGTATCTTGCAGTGTAATTTTTTTTAAGTATAAGAGGGCCAACGATCAGTCGGAGCTTTTCAACAGCTACCCACTTCCATATACCATAAATTTTGGAAGAGGTAGTGCCACACTGCGTTCTTGCATGCAGTTGAATTGGGCCGGCACGACTGGGGAGGTACCTCTCGCTTACACGAGACCGGCGTACAGTGACAGCTGTGCTGTCGCGTTTCGTGCGGCGTGTAAGTAGCCGGTGGCCCATGGAGGTGGTAGGAGAAAGGAGGGCAGCACATCTGTGTAGCCTCTATGCGGATGTCTATGGGCGTCAGTGTTCATGAAAATAGCTCCGACTTCTCGTTTGCCCCCTATACCATATAAAAGAAAAATATACATCACAATTGTTATGGAGACGAGCAGTCCTCAACACAGGAAACTCACAAATAAAAAAAAACACGACAGAGTAACTTTCACTTTGCAACAGTATCAAGTAAGCGAGAAGGACCTTCCCCGTCGTGTCTGCCCAGATCGGCTGCAATGCAGCATGGTGCTAATATTACATAAGGTTTACGAAATGTGTATCAACTCGCTTATCATATTTCTACAATCTGTAATATTCAAGTGCCTGTGATGTCTTCCGCAATGTCGTGATAACAGTTTTAGGGTAAAGGATGTAGTGTGGGCCTAGCCATTATGTATTTAGATTTTTTTTATTTGTTTTTTTTTAATATCTTCCGTTTTTAATTTAAGTTTAAAGCACAATTTCAGCGCTTCGCATTAAGAGACGTGCAATAACTATTCCAACGCAACTCAACTCGATCTATTTCTTATTAACGTCCAACATAACGTCGTTAGAACAGAACTTAAAAAATAACATGCAACAACATAAATGTTTTAACAGCCAGCAGTCCTATCATGGGCGAAAATCTAAATTCAGTTCTACGTTAAAAAAATGGAATTCTCAATACTTAGGTATACTTATTAAAGGCTGGACGTGAAAAGACTGGAAACATAACTGCAAAAAAAAACAATTTCACTTTCACAGGTGTTGATTAAAATAAAATAATATAATAGAAAAATTCAAAAATAATATAATATAATAGAAATTCATGGCTTAAGTATCGAATTTGCTACTTTAAAAGTAACTTGTGAGAACGCACTTGTTTGAAATATCGCGAGTCTGTGAGCCGCCTTACTAGCACCTTGCGGTCGCCCAATTGTATCGGTTGCGCGGGCTTTGCGCAACGCTGGCCGGCAGATTACGACCGCACTGCAGACTCGGTAAGCAACTGGGTGAACGGTACGCGGCAAACGAGCAGCTGGAGTTGGACGCCCATAAACATGTTCATAACCAGGCATTTCACACATCCTCATCGCTTTAAACAGCATATTCGTTGCTGGAAGCTAGTATTACTTACGCGGGAGAAGTCAGTTCGGATTTGGCTGCAATGGTTGGAGTCCTGCCACGCGTGTTCTGAATATCCTAGTGTAAGGGGAAAATGGAAGTTCATGTCCACAAATTATATTTATTATTGGACACGCGAGTTGACGATGTAATGGTCGGGCTGGGACTGCCTGACCTGCGCAACTTGAGCTACGGCTCATAAAGGCTGGCGCAAACGAGGGTTATTACAAAATGTATGCAAAGCACCGCGTACTTTTAATCCCTCGTTTGCGTTATTCGATACAGTTGTAAGCGATTTATTTTAGAGGACAAAAAGTCCGCGAACAAAAATGGCTCGTCTGCGCGGGCCTTAAATGAGTCAAAATAAGTCAACGACATAGTATAATGCCAAAGGTGACTTCAGAGACAACCAATACGATGTTTTAACAAGTGATTCATTGGAAATATTGGGAATAAGACTAATGTAGAGCAAAAATAATAGTGGGCCCAGCACAGTTCCTTGTGGAATACCACAGTCCTTGACTCTATACACGAATGTACCTAATGGCTTTATACATACGCGAAACCGGCGAAAGGCACGTATTAAATTTTAGTGGTTTATGTTTTAAAAAACTGATAAGAAGTAATTAAAACAACAATATATCGCAGTAATGTTCGCCCGCTGACAGGTACACTCCCGATGGCGAGATAACTGGTCCAATTACCGTAATGAACAAGGACACCGGTTGATTGATGTCCTGCAGATTGAGATCAGAAAGCGTCGCTTTTTCTGGGATTCCGTTGATATCTGCAAACGTAACGTTCTCACTTTCGTCAATTATAACTGTTTCGTTCTCATTTGCGGAATTACTGGTGTGACCAATTATTTTAGCATGTTATGATTTCGAAACGTAAGTGATTAGAGTAGCTGCTACTAAATTATAGTCTTCATTTGCAAAAATATTGCTATTTTTATCTACCTAACAATCTGTTCGTGCGATGCTAAAAAGAAAAGACTAAAGTACTCACGACTTTCTTTTCACTTAAACGTCCTGGATGTCTAAGCAGGTTAGGCAGCAGCGGGAGGTACCTCCCGCTTACACGAGACCGGCGTACAGTGACAGCTGTGCTGTCGCGTTTCGTGCGGCCCACGGAGATGGGAGGAGAAAGGAGGGCAGCGCATCTGTATAGTCTCTATGCGGATGTTTGTGGGCGTCGGTAGTCATGAAAATAGCTCCGACTGCTCGTTTGCCCCCCTTTACCATAAAAAAAAAAAAAAACTCGTAATACGTTTCCCTGTCGGTACTAAGCTACGGTACGGTAACGGTTTGATAATGATGAAGAAACCGCCGCGCCGACTTGCGCCGGATTAAGAGGAAATTGCCACAAGCGCATTGTTAATTGTTGTCCAAATTACTGTAGCATAATAGTGTTTGGACACCAGTGGTGACGTCACGTAGGCGAGGAGCTGCGGGAGATACTGCGAGGTAGTTTTGTGAGAGGTAGCGCCACGCGGCATAGCAGTAAGGCCTGCATGATCGGGAAGGTACCGTTGATACCGAATGGAAATGACAGCTGTGCTGACGTAACAGCTCACAAAAATTAAAGGTTTTTTTTTTTACGGTATAGGGGGGCAAACGAGCAGTCGGAGCCATTTTCATGATAACCGACGTCCATAGACATCCGTGTAGAAACTACACAGATGCGCTGCCCTCCTTTCTCACCCACCGCCATAGGCCACCGGCTACTTACACACCGCATTAAACGCGACAACATAGCTACACATAGCTATGTTGTCGCGTTTAATGCGGTGCCCTGCCCCTTTCTAAAATTAAAGTTGGCGGTGTTTAAATTCAAGCACGTTAAGCCGCAGATCCTACGCCTGATTTCTTTCCGATCGGCCCAATTCGGCAAACATGCAAGCACACAGTGCGGCACTACCTCTAGGTACAGAATAAAAAACAAATTAACGTCTTCTGTCTGTGTACACAGAAACATTTCGGGAATGCCGTCTTCCTGTATTCCCAAGGTGTTGTCATTGAGGTGTGATCATGAGACCACACAAATCCGTAGCAACTTTTTTAAATTTAACAATTGTGAGTTTTTGGGCACTTGTGTTATAGAGGTTCTTAAGAGACTTTCTCAGTCAAGTCTTTGCTCTGATCACAATATTCACCCAGAGGTCACCACAGATACTTGATTATTACACGTTATAAAATGATAAGCGAATAGATTGTTTTGAGACATTTCGTAAATATGAAGCAACAATTGAATTTGGGTTAAGTTTGGTTTGTTTATAATTGCCGTGAGAGTAAACCTTATCAAATGTTATTGTGTGATGTTACTGTCCTGATACCGTACCTTATAGTCAGGTCAAGTCAGAAAGATAGGTTTACATGAAGAAGTGCTTTTGCTACATAAAATGGGTCAACGTCTTGGCCGATACTTGTGAGAAGTAGGTAGTATAATTTGACTAAGATTGATTTTGTCTCCCCTCCCTCCTCTTTTGAACGCCAAGACGATGAATCTCCATATCATCACAATCATCATCATCAGCTGGTGGACGTCCAAAGTTGAAAATAAGCCTCCCAATAAAGCATCACGGTTGCGAGCCCCTTGCATCCAGCGTCTCCCCGCCACATTTACCAAGCCAGACCTCCTGGTTGGAGGTGAGTCACCATGGTCGTATAGTGTAAATTGTGTCACTCAGCAGTGTAAATGAGTAAGTGGTCGCCAGCTCTCGGTGTAGAAGGTTCACAGATCAATGGACGGACGCTCGCGACATTTTTCTTGCGTATTGTGTCGGCAGGAAGTCGCGGGTTCAACTCGGGTTGGACGTCACGCTTCACCTTCAAATACTCCTAATATATAGAGAATATTTAAGAGTTGTAGATACGAGGGAATGTAATTTGTCTGGAATCGAAATAATTGATCGAATCGAATAACAATTTGAAAGGACGACTCCCTTAAGTCCTTTAGTCAGAGGCCCGGTTTGTTGCCGAGGTGACCCTGTTTCCAGCAGATCCGGGGCCACCACATGCTCTTAGGACGGCTGAGACCAATTCCCACAAGGGAGTACAGAATCTCCATACCAACTGTCCCACACGGGGTATGTCGATGGCGCGTCTCTGCTTACCTCGCAAAAGTCTTAAGGATAGGGATGACGACAGAGGCTGACGAAAATGCATGTTATGTAGGATTACTCAGCACAAAGCAAACGGTTTTTCGTCACATTTTTTCCAATTTCCCAACGGAAAATTTGCATTATCAGATGTCGTGAGCTTGTGATAAATCAAACTTATCTGTAAGCGATGTGATTCTCGTACAGACGTTCGACAAATTGACAATTGCAACATTGTTAAGCATACGCGTTTATTGAAAGAGGCCTGTCTCCAGCAGTCGACCGATAAAGGCTGATGAAGATGGTTATTTATCTGGACATTTTACCTCTCGCTCACACGATACCGCGATGAAAGTGACGGCTGTGCTATCGCGTTTCGTGCGGTTTGCTTGCCGGTGATAGGGTAGAGGGCATCTGCGTTACCATTGAGGCTGCGGCTGGGATGCACGCATCTAAAGCGTCTAAAGAGTCTTGGTTATTGCATGGTCGTCAGGCGTCGTGAACACAGCGCCCCACGCGCCGCCCGCTTTAAAATCTTAAGACGCTTTTGACGCTGCCGTTCAGGCCGCAGGCTGACTGTGGGAGTGATAGCGGGCGTCGGTGTAATAAGACATGTAACTCCAAAGTAACTTTTGGCTCCAATAGCTCGTTTGCCTCTCTATGTTATAAAAAAATTACGCACCGAATGTAAAAAAATCCACTTCATTTCTATTTTTTAGATTTTGTAGAATATTTTTGAATAATGGAAGTTTATAGGAGATGTTGAGGTTCCATAGTTCAAAAGAAGACCCCATCACATTGTTATCCATCTGTCATCTATTACTACACAATCGGTTCACTATACCTGTTGCTTAGTACCAGTGGAACAGGTTACAGGTTCCTCGCTGCAAGTCACAACACTAGGTTACTGTGGTAACATAACCATTATTCATGTATTACTTTAACTATGTAATGTGTTCTCAGGTTTTGACGATATGTGAGTAGTATATGTACC
>LUGF01035585.1:62283-90994 GCA_001625245.1 Calycopis cecrops
GACGATATGTGAGTAGTATTTGTACCGCATCGCATAGATAAATAAATAAATATATAAATAAAATACTTTGGATTGGTATTTATAAATAAAATAGAAAGCTAGGTTTAGCATGTTCTAAGAACAGTAGTTTCTCTAGTAGAGATCTCGCTATCAAGTCTGTATAATGTATTTAGAAAATGTATATTATACAATAGATTATTTATAGGTTGATCATTAAAGAGGAACAAGAATATTTAGAAGTCTTCTCGACGTCAGGTTCCGAGGCTACTGAGTGCCAGGGAACGAACATTTACAGACACTTAGACTGGACAGCGAAATTATCACTATTTTAAGGCTATAGAGGGCAAACGAGCAGTCGGCAACTTTAAAAAAATTATGTTTTTAAGATGTTTGTATACTATGTATTAGTTACGAGTGACAAACTTCTGCGATACTTAGAAGATCACCAAATAATTAGCGACCGCCGGTCACTGATGGGCGGAGGCAGTTGAAACCAAAGGGGAGGCATTGGCGGTTAGTTTGGATATAGCGAAGGCCTTTGATCGAGCATACTCGATGCCATAGCACAGAGCGCTCCTTTCAAAGCTTTCTTCATATGAACTTTCAGGGAAATTATGCGATTGGATCACCGGTTTTTTTGTCAGATCGCATCAAAGTCGTTGTCGACGGTTGATGCTCCAATCTTAAACCTGTCAATGTTGGTGTTCCCCAAGGCTACGCTACGCTTCTCTCTCCTACGCTGTTTCTCCTGCATATAAATGACATGCTGCAAACTAGCGGCCTTCATTGTTATGCAGATGACAGCACCGGAGATGCTTTATATACTGGCCACTCCAATATCTCCCGGGAATATGTCACCGAGTATCAGAACAGACTTCTGTCTGAAGTCGAGGCTTTATTGTCCAGTCTCGGAATGGGGCCGACTAAATTTAGTCCGCTTTAACCCCCAGAAGCCACAAGTTTGCGCGTTTACCGCAAAAAAGTCACTCTTTGTCGTATGATCGTATCTCCTCGCTTTGAAAACGTCCTAACATCGGAATACTTGGAGTCAACATATCGAGCAACGTTCAGTTCCGCGGTCATTTGGAATCGAAGACTAAACTTGCCTCAAAGAAGATGGGTATACTCAGTAGGGCTAAGCAGTACTCCACACCAGCCCACCGACTGCAACTCTACAAGGCGCAGATCCGCCCGCATATGGAGTACTGCTCCCATCTTTGAGCAGAGGCCCTGAAATATCAGCTTGATCTATTTGACCGTATTCAACGTAGAGCGACTCGAATCGTCGATGACCCTGATATTTACGGGCAGGTCGATCCTTTGGCCATACGGAGAGATGTCGGTTCCCTCTGCATCTTTTACCGTATTTTCAATGGGGAGTGTTCCGAGGAATTGTTCAGCTTAATACCAGCAGCTGAGTTCCATCACAGGACATCGCGACAGAACTCAAAGTTCCACGCCCACCACCTCGATATTCCTAAATATAGTACCTACTGTGCGGTATAAACGCCATTTTTACCGCGTACAACAGTACCATGGAACCAGCTGCCTCCCTCGGTGTTTCCGATCCGATAATGACTTAGGGATCAAGAAAAGAGCATTCCTCTTTCTTAAATGCCGGCAACGCGTCTGCAAGACACCTAGTTTAGCGGATGTCTATGGGCGGCGGTAGTCACTAATAATTCACCTGATCGTTTGCCTCCTATAATATATATATAAAAAAGTAGTCGGAGCTATTTTCGCCAGTACCGACGGTCATAGACATCCACATAGAGGCTATAGGTACTGATAAGTTGCCGTCTTTCTTTCTTCCCTCTCCATGGGCCGCCGGCTACATACACTGCGCGAAGTGCGTCAGGACAGCTGTCACTTCACGCCGGTATCGTGAGCGAGAGGCTCTTCCCGGTCGTGCCGGCCCATTTCGGATACATGCATACAGCACTACCTCTTAATATAGTACCATTTTTGATATTTTTTTCCGATATATCCAAAAAATCGAAAATGACGCGGGCGGAACAGCGCGGGGCAAAAATACTTATAACATGGAACGAGTTGTGTCTACGAGACAATTAAAATTTAAAACATTACATAAAGAGCGGCCGCCGGCGAGTCTGCGCATATAATGTAATATCATTCTAATGAAGCTGTTGCCAAGTGCTCATTAAAACTAAGTAATGCTTTCTCCGCGTTTCTCGCCGCGCCTCGACCACGTCACACCGCCGGCCGTGAAGAGGCCGCTATGCGATATTATTGCTGTTGTGTGCCATAACGCCGAGATCGCTTTAGCTATCGCGCGTGAGTCTTCCCACTGTTAGAGACAAGGGAAGGGAAGCTATCGGTCTCAGCTCCAGCCAAGAATATAATAGTTAATTAGCGACTTTAACACTTTTATCGGAATGTATCTCTTCCGTCGGTGGGGGAAACCAATCCAAACTTAACGAGCACTTTGATTATCCGATAAAGTTGTATGTGAATTACCCCGAAAAGAGACTGGGATGAAGGGAAGCAACGGTGATGCGTTTATGGCAAGCTTCTTCTTCTTCTTAGTCGTCACACTTGCCAGAGCGGTCGTGGTCGTCACATCAGTGTTGGTGACACGCTTCACAATCCGTCAAATTAATAATAAAAAGCAAAGCAACTCTAAAAAGAGGCTAAACGGGAAGTTCCATATCCTTTTAACTTGGCTGGTCACACTACCACGGGACACGAAGCGTTGGATAAAGTCCTGTTTGTAATTAGCCCCACCATTATATTTGTTTTTTTATTGTAGTTATGTAAAGTACTTATGCCGTATCATCATCAGCTAGGATTATCTCTATGTTGTGTAACCTCAAACCTTGGTTAGGTGCGTGTCGGCCAGGGTAAGTCAGTTAATCAGCGATCCGGGAGGACTAAAAAAAAGGCCCTAAACATGGTCGGATTGCATTTTTGACATTATGAGATTACAATAATTTAATTTTGCCACAGCCCCCCGGCGATGCGACTTGCACGCCGCCCGCCACTTGCCAGTCCGGTAGATTTTAAAATCTAAGTCCTTTTTTCCGGGAGAATCCCGAAATTCCGGGAGAGTTGGCAACCCTAGTGTCGTCCCGGACTGGGGGTGAAGATGGGGACCATACTTTACCGAGACATTCTGTCGCTTGACACCCTATTAAGCCACTTCTCTAAAACATCAGCAAATGCTTTATCCTTTTTTATCCCACCCGCTTAGCGTACCAAGAGTTACGAACCCTTATATACTCTGAGGCTGTATATGTGTAGCCGCCACTTCTCCCCTGACGGTATTAAGTGAAGCACCACCTCGGCCGTGCCAACTCCATGCAATGATTAAGTCCGAATAAACCGCCTATGAACCACCGCTTAGGAAAATAAGTAAAAGTATGTTATTATAATGGTGATTGAAAGAAACGGTTGTTGTACCGGATACGCGGGCGTGATGGTGCGGACCCACCTGAGGGTACAAAAACAACAGGTTGGACGTGTGAGGTCGCGCCGCTGCCATTGAGAGAGAGCGCCAGTGTTGCCAGCCACAAGGCGGTGTTGTCGCCAAATACGACACGATGCTTGTCATATTTTGAAGTTAATTGCTAGGAAACAAATATTCTTTTAAACGCCTCTTGCTATTCAAAAGTTGAAACACTTGACTTTAAAAACATTTTTATTTGTTTACCTTCATAGATAATTTAATTTGAATTGAATTTGAAATTTTAATTGGAATAGGTACCAGTTGTCACTTTAACTATGTATATTCCAATATATTTTTTTACATTTTATAAATACAGATAAAAATCCGCAGGCTATTTAATATAATAATTACATACAATTATCTTCGTACCTATTATTTATTATCTACTAAGCATATTAAAGACAAAAACGCCTTATTTCGGACTAAAGTATTCCTATCCGCTAAAACATGACGAATTATATGCATTCCCTGTGATAAATTTAGCCAAATGTAGGCAACGTCGATTAAGTTGGCAACCGCGCGGCAAGCCTTCAGCCTACCAAATACCCATTCTCCGTATCTCGGTGGTCGACTCGCCGAGCGCGCTCGCAGTTCGTCACAGCTCACTTTATACTTTAGTGTTGTGTCGCGTGCGTATATGAATGATTGTGTTCGTTGAAATACGCGTGTTTAAAAACAAATTGTGTACAAAAAATAACTGAATTTGTGTTGTGTGGTGATAGAAACATGCCCCATTTTATAGCTCACATCTAAAACAACAATTATAATTGTAAAAGTGAGTGAGTGCATCGACATTTGTTTTTTTTTTGTTTTTACCGACGTAAGCGGTTGGAATCTTAATGTTGAAACTGGTTAGTATTTTTGGACTTGGTTTAGTTAAGACATTAGGAAGTTACGCTTGGTTAATATATTGTAATAAGTTCATTCATAACTTTAGAAAACTTTCTGTATCACTCAAGATTTGTAAACAATATTGGACATATTTTCAACTTATCATTGTATTGGTAATCTTACATTACTACAATGTTATTACCCTTATCGTATTCACGTTCTTTAGTTCATATTCGTATAAAAGTTATATTCACGATGTTCGTCTCGTTTTCTTCCAACAGTCGAGAGGAATGCGAGTTGTTCTGACACATTGTCACAAAGTTATTTCAAGTGCCCGCAAATTCCACAAACAATAATTATTGTAATCTCAGAAAATACATAATGTCTTTAACGATAACAAATACAAGTTTACTTTTATAACTGTAAGGTCGCAATTATAATTAACTATAAAAAGTATTATTTATGTAGGTATTTGTTCTTTAGATAAAGATGTATTTGTATATTGTTTTCATACCTGAATGATAACTTACTACGTAGCTACTTATTGCGTTTATCAATTTAGTTTTTAATCATTTGAATAAACTAAACCGGAAACCTAAAAGATGGACGTAGTTTAAAAAAATGCTTGTTAACCGAGCAGAAGATAATGTTAGAAAGAAAATGTAAGAAAAAATTAATAATATTTAATAATATTAGTACCGTAGATGTAAATAATAAAACATCGGTGACTATCACCTACTAAGCCCAATATTATGTTTAACCTAAATACTGAATGTTGCAGTTATCGAAAAACAAAATTATACAAAACAACAACAACAGACAAAAATGTACCGCATCTTAAAAATCTTGACTCCTCGCCTCCCCGACTCAGTGCAGATATTACCACCGAATTGTCAGACTGAGCAGAGAAGAAACGCGTTTGAGTTAATTGACAAATGGTTAATGCAATGATAGTGCTGATAAGGTGTGTGATGCATTGATAGCTGATAAAACACACATTACGGCAGTGATAGCAGGTAACAACGTCGCAGATAAGACAATTATTTTATTTACTACTGGTAACACCCCCGACTGCTTCAATACGCGTAAATTGGCGTAACACAAGTACCTATTTATTTGTTTATTAAATCATTCCGTCAATTAAAGTTTAATGCGTAGGTGTGTATTAAATGGGGTATACTCTTTTTTAACGAATATTTAAAAACTTGATAAAATCTCCCGTAAATCTAAAACATTACAGATAATTCGAATTTATACCCACTCATTTAGTCTTTATTACAAAAAAAATCACGCCACCAGTAACCAGTTGCAGTGTTCCGACTTACGCTTTGGAGTCGAATCAACCTGTAGGTAATCAACCTGATTATCACTGTGGTGTTACTTACCCCAAAGTTGTCAAATTAACGCCTTCTTCTGCACTTTTGAGTTACTTTTATAGCGAAATTGGAAATTCTGTGGTGATCCCAAGACAGTTAAACTTTTCCCTCGGCTCGCTGTGAAAACATTAAAGGCTCAATGGTGGTTGCCGTTCGCAATTTGGACACAGGAGTAGCAGCGGTGGGCAACGAAGCAATTTGAAAAAAAGAAGAATCCTATTTTGTTTATTATTTTGGGCCTTTAATTTTGTTCACAGAAAGCTTTTTATGTACTCTATAAGCTGCATGTAAATCTAATAAGGTTTACAATTATTGAGTATTTAAAAGAAGGTAGTCTTAAAGTCTAGATCCTATGTGATTTAAGTCGCAACACGATTCCACTTAATCGCTGACATCACCATCAAACGAGATCAAAGTTCGCCATCTCGGAAGATTTCTAAATGTTTCTCTAAACGTATTACAGAATGCTGTAAGAAAGTGATATTCATGCGTTAAGATATTTTGCATGCATCATTGGCGGCGGAATCGCTTGCTCGCGTATTGATTTCGTGTTACGAGAGTTATCATAATTTATTAATCCATATGTTTCGCGTAATACGTCATTTGATTACGTACGGGAGGTGGATGGTAATTTTGTTGCGAGATTGAGGCACATTCAATTTAATGTCCTTATGCATAATATATTTGGCACAAGTAGATGCCTGTTTTTTGGATTTTTGAAGTAAAACTTCTATATGCGCGCTAGACTTGGGGAGTAAGCTAGCGAGAGCGTTACAAAAATCACACATCGGGCGAGCCGCGAGCGGCGAGACCAATGGAAGTTGTCATTCAAATCCGAAGTAAAACTTTTTTGTTTTTAAAAAACAAATATCGTATGACATGTTATGTCATTGTGACTACGGCAATGAGTTTGTGTATTAAATCAATAATTAAGTTTTACTTCAGTTGTGTGATCTAAAGCATACACTTTTTTTATCTCAAAACAAATTTGTTCTCCTGAGAAGGCAGAAGCCAGTTAGTGTTTATTCTTACTAACTTAACTTGTTTATTGAGTTTATTTGTATGTTTGTTGATCTTGCAGTTAAGTTTGAGACAGTTAAAGTCTGAATAACATAAAAATACTTTGTGTTCGCCAAAAACCATAGGCACATTTATGCGTTACTGTACATAGCAAAATCGTGATTTCACTTATTCTGGACGGCATGGTCAAGTTTTTTGTCGAAATTCTGTCTATATCTAGGCCAACTTCAGCTACTTTATATTTAGATTAATAAGAATGTTTTAGTTTAATTCTATTTCTATTACAATCGTGTACAATACCGCTTCAATAGCGCTCCGCGAGCGACACTATTACTTTCTACGTTCTAACATTGACACACTTCGACATACACGTTGGTAACTAGATTTTTCGAGAAATTTCCATTTACATCTGTACAACTGTTCTGTTCCCCTGACTGGCGAACATACTCTCAAAAACTACACACACTACAACTAATAAAGTATTTTATATTGTTAGTTGATTGGCAAATTTTCAGACGAGTTGTTTTAAAGTTCAATAAAATCGACCAGAATGCGGGTGTGTTTATTCGCAAAATGGGTATTCTACTAATTATACTAATTTTATAAATGCGTAAGTTGCCAAAGTATTGTATATATTATTAATATTATAAATGCAAAAGTTTGTATGTTTGTTTATTTGCATTTTTGCATTTTTATCCCGAAAAAATATTCCTATGGGATGCCATGGAATGATTTTATATTTTTAGATCGACATTTACGCGGGCGGAACCGCGGGGCGCGGCTACTTTGTACAGAAAAATAACTAGCTAAAGCCTCCTCGGTGTCTAGGCGAGGGCAAATATAAAATACCGCAGAGCACTAGAGGTCACAAAATGACTTGTGAATTCCGGGCTCCTTGAAAGCTGACCTAGAGGCACCTCGCAGTGTCTACCTCTGGGGTTCGATATAGACCCCTAAGTATATCTCACTAAGGCGTCTACCAACAGCAACAAGTCACGTATAAATCTAGCAAGGTTTCTGCTGCATTTTAAAATAAATGATGTTAATTTAAAATAGAAATGTTGACAGAAATAAATGGAACGTGTTGTTTGTGTGGTCGTCTAGTGCAATACATGTAACAACTAATAAACAATTACATGGCGCACAGATATCACAATGTGATGCAAACTAAAATACGTGAACAGCTGCTCGTTCCTACGGCGGCCATGTTGGTTTGGACCTGTCACTAGAGACTAGACAATAACTGTACACGACAACTTAGACAATAAAAAAAATAAAAAAGTGCTTTAGACCACACAACTGAAGCAAAACTTAATTATTGATTTTCACATGTCATAATATGATATTAATTTTTTAAATACAAAAAAGTTTCCCTTAAAACGAATTTGAATGACGACTTCCAAATGGCCTCGCCCGATGTGTGATTTTTGTAACGTTCTCGCTAGCTTACGTTCCCCAAGCGCGCGTGTAGAAGTTTCACTTCAAAAAATAAAGAGCTTTTTCTGTTTAGAAGGGGATTTTCTATGAGCTTCCACTGGCGTCTGGGGTGTTCTAAATTCTGAATTACTGACCAAAACCGCAGCCGCGGGTGCTAACGATGGCCTTTGTTCGATGCCCCGGATCTGTCCGCGACAGCCGAGACTGTACAAAGTATCACAGCCATCCAAATGAAAGTATAAGTTTAATTAGTCAATTAACGTTATCAATTATTATTAAATACCTAGAATTTTGTTTATATAATATCCAAACAGAATTCATGAGGGCTCAAAAAGAATGAAATGCTTCAAGACAATTTTTCCTAGAAGCGATTCGTTTCTTACTCATCTTTGTGCATCCCAAATATTTCTCAAGTATTTAATTACCTTAGGCTTATTATAATATGGAGTTTAATAAAAATATACTTACCCTACCTAAAATCAAATACAGATTTAAGATAGTGATATACTTATTAAAAATACTGTTAATTTTTATTAGATAAAATACTATCATATCACTCGTTAATTACTTATTTCTTCACCGATTGATCACTCAAAGGAAACAAACAATATACACACTGTGTAACACACATACACATACAAAAAATAAGAATTAAAATATACAAAAAATACCGTATATTTTTCTATACATATTTATGTCATATCCAATATATTGCGCAGTGATTTGCTACGAAATAAATAACCATACACACAAACATTATGTTATTTATACCATTTCCGTCAACATCTCCAGCTGGCACCTGGCTCGCAGGTAGACGGCGCTATAAAAAACCGTCGGCGCAGTTTTTTTGTCGTTCACACGCGCCCAGATTAAAAAAAATGATCTCCGAGAATCCATACGTCGGCATTTTTAAGCGGTATTGCCTTGACTTGGTTGAGAACTTTGGTCAAGAATGTTTTACTTGAGGCGTGGTATAAAATGTAACTTAAATTAGATTGGTATCTCACCATTATTTAGTTATTAACATTGATATTTACCGAAATATAAGGAGTCGCATAGAAAACGCTACTAAAACTCTCAATAAACATTATAACTTGAATATTTACCGAGATCTTGACGCAAAGGGAGGAGACTAATTGTTCAGTCATCAAATAATGGTATACTTCTCTACAATATGCGCTCGCAAACGGACACTACATCTAAGGCTCAATTCACACCAAGCGCGGCGAAGCGCAGCGAAACGGAGCGCACTTTCAGTGTCATGTAAATTTAAACTTTATTTTCATTACTGTAGTACTTATTATCGAATTCTCGCGACTTCCTCGCGGATTCCAGCGAATCCTCGCGCAGTCGCGGGAATCCGCGCGACTCGTTCGAGTTTCTTATGCGATAATAAATATTATAGTAATTATTGTGAAGTAGAAATTCAAATGACACATAAACTGCGCTTCGCTTCGCCGCGCTTTTGGTGTGAATTGACCCTAAATCGGTCCAATGGGTGTTAC
Source organism: Calycopis cecrops (assembly GCA_001625245.1). NCBI lineage: Eukaryota > Metazoa > Arthropoda > Insecta > Lepidoptera > Lycaenidae > Calycopis > Calycopis cecrops. The sequence continues at coordinate 71,919 of LUGF01035585.1, forward strand.
GATGCCACGTTGACATACACACACACATACACACACGCATACACTTCTAACACCCCTCGTTCTTCGTCGCAACTCGTTATTTTAAATTATATACATCATTAAACTGTTGAGAAGACGACAGTCGGATAAAGGAGTAGGCGAACTTCAGCTGAAGATTATGGCGGAGGAACCGTGTGGAGAAAACAACTCCACAAGAACTCTACCTCGCTTTACTGTTAACTCTATTCTTCATAGTGGCCACGTAAGCTGACCACCTGTTTCCGAGCCTGTCTTGACGAGTATCCACATCTTTTTATATTACATTTTACACCTACACAAACTCAAGTAGGTGTGTAGTACCACCGTCTATCGGCCATGCCGTCGCTAACCACCAGGTAGTCAGGGTATTTCCAGAAGATGCAGCTTGTGTAGCACAAAAAAGAAGTTACGCTAACTGTATGGACAATTGGACCTGTGAGATGTGTTAAGTCCCACTTTGTTACAGAGATGGAAAGGCTTGTTTCCATTATAGTTACTAATATTTTGCATTTTATTGTTTCGTCTTTTTTTCTAGTTATACTTGAATTTTTTGACTAGTTATTTTACAGTGGCCACTATAGTTAACCACCACGTACCGCACCCCTCAGTTATTAAAATGGAAAACAAAAACCAAAATCCTACATAGTTGTGTCAATATTTTCAAACGTACTTTTCAAAAATTATATTTTATTGGCCAAAAAAATCTGTGCTAGAAAGAGTTAAGACAATCTCTAAACAGTATATAGGTATGTTATCGGAAATGTATGAAATCTAGGAATCGTATACATTTCTTAGGAAAAGTATAAAATTTGGAAGCTCTTTCGAACTCGTCCTTTTTGACTGATTTTGACGAAATTTTTTGTGTGTATGGAAGGGGATTTGAGAGTGCAGTCAGTATATCAAATATACAATATTGTATATTATGTATATTGATTGCAGTGCCATCTGGGGGACTGATTTGTGTATCTAAACCATTCTCAAATCCCCTTCAATACACACAAAAAAAATCGTCAAATTCTGTCCAGTCGCTTAGAAGTTCGAAATAGCTTCCGAATTTTATACATTTCCTAGGAAATGTGTAACATATATAAAATTCTCGTGTCACAATGTTAGTTACCATGCTCCTCCAAAACGACTGGACCGATTCTCATGTTTTTTGTGTGCATACCGGGTAGGTCTGACAATCGGCCTACATCTATTTTTCATCTCCATATTTCCACGGTATCGAAACTAACGCGGGTGAAACCGCGGCTCGCAGCTGGTGCACTGTAAAAAACGAACATGCGCTCTCTAGTGCGGCCGTCACCATCTTAATGTTATAGTAAAACGCGAACCGCGAGAGCTAAATATTTGTTAAATATATAATACTTTCGTGGATGTGGTCTGTTTCCACATCGCGTGCTGTGTCTCGCCGCTTACGTACATTCATCACACGTTTCTCCTGCCACAGATTAGCCTCTCCATCCGCACAATACTCGAGATATTTGATGCACTGAGATGCAGCTCTCTGTCCACTATGCCATAGTCGAGAATTTGATGATTATTTTAATACAATAAGGGGGTAAAGGAACTGTCGAAGCCATCTACCAACGCCCATAAAGATTCATAAGCCCGTTCTTCCGTCACAGGTTAGGCTCTCCATCCGCTGTGCCATAGTAGAGAAAATGTAATTTGATGTATGGCAAACGAGTTGTTCAAACCACTCTACTGACGGCCCTAAATATATTTTGACCTAACCTGTGCTGTGGAAGTGAAGAGACGTCCAATACAGTTTCTTTGTTGCTATGAGTGCTCGCCGACGACGATTATTTAGTTATCTAGATGCGTTGCTCTGTCCCTTTGACGCAGACTACATGTTATAGAGCAGTGATTCTCAACCACTGAGCTGCGGCACTTTTGTGTGCCGCCAAATTTCAAAAGTGTGCCGCCAAATTTTCCAATTATACCTTATATTTATATTAATATTATTAAATTATATCATTTAAAAAGAAAAATATTTAAAAAGTTATTATTGTAGTATTTCGTATATTTAAAATTTTTGTCATAAACTATTTATGCAGTGTGTTGTAGTAAGTAAATAATTTTTATCTTTTTCTTTGTGTGCCGCCAAATTTTGAAATCGTTAAATATGTTCCGCAACAAAAAAAAAGTTGAATATCACTGTTATAGAGCCTCATCACCATTAGGCGGAGGCCGTCCACCTCTGGTAGGTAGCCCATAGAGCATATCACACACAAAAAATATGTACAGATATGTAACTTTATACAACTTCATGATCATGGCCTGATGACTGATCAGCTGCTCATTATAGATGGCCTACATTGTGTCTACATCGCCGCATCTATGTATGGCGTCTCCACTGTATCTCCACACACATTAAACGCCATATGTGATCGATTGGCAACATCTCATTCGAACACTAAATAATAATTTAACCTTTACTTGTTTTTGCTATTACAGCTGCACCTTGAACTCGCCATCTTCAAGTTTTTATCGATGCCTGCAATTATACCACTCAATTATAGTTTTTATTGCTATTGTTTTTAAATCCAATTTGGCTTTGACATCTGTAGCGTATGAGTTTCAGTAGCTTATGTGTTTTTAGATAAGTCAATATAAACTTTATTATTGTGTAATTCGGTTTATTTCACTTTGAACCTGGTTTAATGTAATTTCAACTCGTGCTTATTCAACTTCTTATCACATGCATATGCATTTTGGTTTTACACAATACACTTATTACCCATTATAGATTGTTATAGAATGTGGCAGTAAAAAACGCAATGACTAGATGTTCTGTACTTGAAAACATACAGTGCATAGTTTATTACTTGAAAGAAATGAATGGGGCTTGCAGATAGGGTTGCCAGGCCCAAAAATCAAAAAGCCGGACACAGGCTCAGCCGGATATTTTGCCCGGAAACCCCGACATACTGGGTTTTAAAAGAAAAAAAATGGTAGTTTTGTCTTATGCACATATTATTATTGATCTTTCGACTGACTCTAACAATCACACGCCTAACTTTTTGGTAAACTCGTCACAAACCGAACAGGCCGGACTTCTGTAAATCTGGCCTCACACAACTGCAAAAAGCCGGTCATGTTCGGCTAAATCCTGACACCTGGCAACCGTACTTGCAGAACAAAGATAGTTTTGTACTTGACGATAATAACTCTATATGTATAGTTTACAATTTCATATATTTCAGCATTAGCTTATAAATATAAATAACAGTACATCAAAAGTCAATACAAAAATATAAAGAATTGTGTAACATATATGTATTACATAACCAAACCAAGAACCTATTTCATGGTGCTGATTTTACCATGATACCTAATCAAACGAAGTAATTAATTGTTGATTTGTCAGATTAATCATTTGAACCATGTTTAGCTTTGATTCTACATTAATTCAAACATATCACAAATTACAAATTCAAGAAAAATTCTGGCCATAGAATAGCTATTAAAAAAAAACATTCACTGAAATCAGTATTTGAAAACCACATAATGATGCCTGTTGTTTAAAATAAGAACATATTTTTATCTATATCACGCTATTTCCTATTCATCAATCACCACAGATACTCAAACCAGAGTTTATCTGAACAGTAACTGCAAAACAACAACGTACACGTCATATGACGTAACAGATTAAACATCGTATTCGAATTACCCGCTAAAATTTATATTTCGTAAGTTTTTGTAAACTGTCCTTAAGTAAGCAACTAAGCAGTAGTTATGGATGTAATGTTTTCTTCAAACCCATTTAGGTACTAATTTGTATTGGCTAGTTGGTGTAGTGCATCTTAAGCCACAAATTAAGAAATCGTGAGCTGGAAATAAAAAAAAATGAGAAAGGAGGGAGTGCCACACTGCATGCTAGCATGCAGCGGAATTGGGCCGATACGACCGCGATCGGGGAGGTACCTCTCGCTTACATGAGATCGGAGTAAAGTGACATTCGTGCTATCGCGTTTTGTACTGTGTGTAAGTAGCCGGTGGCCTATGGAGGTGGGAATAAAAAGGAGGGCAGCGCATCTGTTTAATCTCTATGCGAATGTCTATAGGCAGCGGTAGTCACGAAAATGGCTCCGACTGGTCCTTTGCTGCCATATACCATAAAAAGAACCAGGCCAAGTGCGAGTCGGACTCGCACACCGAGGGTTCCGTAGGAACGGGAGATATGAGCAAAAGTAATGACGTTGAGAAAATTACCTACACTTCTCTGCGACAAGTTGACAAACTTATATATGCGGGTGCTTGTATACATTTAGTATGAAACTAACTACTTGCAAAAGTTGGTAATGATTTTTCCAGTGATATAAATGTTATTTACCAATTTTTACATTTATTCCTATATGTATACTGTAAGGTTCTTCTTGCCAAATTTCAGAATTCTAGCTCAACAGGAAGTACCCTATGAATTTTCGAAAAAGTGCGTTTTCATACAAAATTTATACATAAATGGCTATAACTTTTTATTGCGTTAACTTAGAAGTGTGATTTTTTCAAGGCATCAAGACGTTGACAAAATTTTAGCTTAATCCCTTCACGAGTTTTAGAGAAAAAGCTCTTGACAGACGTACAGACAGACGGAGAACAATGCGATCCTATAATGGTTCCGTTTTTTCTCTTTGAGATACGGAACCCTAAAAAACTAGAGGAACGATGATATACTCTATAGATATTACGTTTAACGTTAACCTTCCTAAAAATAACTGTATTAAATCCAAGGCTATAACGCTAAATATGAGTAAAATATCGTTATACTATACTATACTATATTGTACAATGCCATCTCCTAATGATGCGGCCGATATACGCCCTTACCGACACATATTGATTAATTAATTTTATATATGATGTTCTTGATTACGATTACATTATTTAATCAATGATTAGAAATTCATAATTATGAAATGAAATGAAAATGACTTTTAAACGTCAACAATTACTTCTACCACCGGTTCAACCCTAGCCTGGTCCTGAGCTTTACCAGCTATTTTATTATACATTATTATTATAAAAGTGCTAGTCACCTTATGAAAAATCTATACCTGGTGAATTGCCTATGCCTATACCTGGTGAATTATATTTTATATGGATAAATAGTATTTCAGTTTATTCTAGATTATGTAGCTGTGCATATTCCATCCAATCTATTCAGTATTTTTTTGTATGACAGAATAACTAATTGTAGTATCCATGATATGACTAGGATATTAATTGTGGCCTGTGGGGTACTTGACTATCTGCGCAACAAACATTCCTATTACCAGGCACCACATGCGTTACCTCCCCTCTCCCCATATCATCCAGGCTCTCGCATACCGCACGAATAGCGATAGCATAGCTCCATGGTCTTGTTAAGTAAGCAGCACTGACGTAATGTCACTTATCAACTTTTAGATCGTGTCAAAAAATCACGACCAGAGCAACGCCGCCCGTATTTAGTTTGACGTAAATCATGTTATAAGTGGGCCGTTATCTGTTGATAAGAGGCAACTATTTACTACGTGCGTCCGAGTCAACATACTTTATGAGTGCTATTGCGGTATTGCGAATTCAGCCGGCGGCCGGCGTAGCCTTCTCATATTTTCCCATGGGTGTGAAATCGGACAGCGAATTATGAATATAATGAAAAACATGACAACAGCCTAAAGCTATACCGTCGCGTATTGTGTGGTTTGTGAGAGCCCGGAGGATCCATTGATGACGGGTATAAGAAGGACAACTCATTTGTGCGGCACCGCACCCTAGCGTGACAGTTTATCTAGGTCGCTGGTCGCCGTCTGCTGGGCCTTCGCCGTGTCAACTGGTGATCTCACCCGGTAGGGGCTGACCGCCCAGGTGCGGTAGCGGGGTGGCGCCGACGACTAACTACTGGCATTCTTGTTCGGGTGTATCTCACCCCAACGCGACGCCACTTATAGACTCGGTAACGGATCGTAACCGTATCACCTCGAGCCGGTCAGTATTTTTTCTATGAAACTTCATACTGCAAGGCACACTAATGGGAAAAGTAACGTAATCATGTCGTCTTCGCTTTTCTAAGCGAGGCGTTTACGATCCCTTTCCGAGTTGATAAGTGTGCGGCGACCATGAACCCGAGCCCTCCACTCGTGAGCTTACCCAGGCTCTACCTCTGCGCGACTGTGAGGCACTTACCGTACTCGGCACCACCTTCTGTCACGTGTCTGAAGATGTCTATGCTTGTTGTCAGTCGCCAACTCTTACTGCTCTTTTGACCCAGCTGTAACGCTGTTACGCGAACGTGTCTACGGTTGCAACAGAAACACTTGTGAGCTACAATTAATACGAGCCGCCATATTGAATTATATAACAGTATTTTCGGGCCGTGAGAGGAGTAATTATTTCTAATCACAATAACTAGACAATCCTAGTTGTTATATAATAAAATTCATCATCATTATAATATGCTAGTTTAAAACGAAGCTACAGCGCCACGCTAGGCATAAGTGTCGTTGATTTTGCACGAAGATTTGCATTAAAATTTTAAGATATTGATTATGAACAGGGAATTAATTTAGACCTAAATGAGTGACCTAAATTATTCATAGGAAAGCTGATGTGAGACTCAATTCTAGCAGATTATTTTTATAGGGCTATCTTAGGTTTAATGTTTATTCAGTTCAGTAACAGAAATTTGATATCTAAATTATATTAAAAAACGCTATGTAGCGTTTTTATTAACATAATTCATTTCTTTTGAAGAGTGCCTAAATCGGTTTGGACTCAATCGGGACTAAATATTCTTTTGCAATTAAAATTTTCAAAACATTTGCTTGGAACTTGGGAACAATTTTTTTATACATCCAGTACTTATGTACACATTTAATGACTGAGTTATTACTAAGTAATTATATAAGCCTTATATAGATATATGTATAGATATAGGCCTTCTCGGGTGACAATGAAAAACATAAAACGTCATATGACTTAATACTTTTATGCAGTAGTATGCACGATCTTTTGTTCCTCTCAGGTAATGGCTTGGGTTGAGGCGGTGACATTCAAAAAGTAATCATTATCAATTATATTATGAACAAAAGTAATTTCATTTCATTATACAATTTCTTTATTTACTGGCACTCAGTTCTCTCCACCCACCCCTTTAAGGAACTGGCGTGAGATGTAACGTTGTTATGAGACCCATAGCTGCTCCAATTATACAATCTTAATTGCATCAACAAACGTTATTAAACCCTTTTACGTATTTTGAAATCTAGCAGTAAACTGGCCAAATGTTACAAGATAAGCTAGTTCATGATGTATAATGTTATTTACATACTTGCGAGTGTTACACGAACATTTGTGCAAATTAGGCACATAATGCCTATCGTAACTGTGCCGGTTAAGATTATAAACTTTAAACTGTTCTAGAACTCTCTACAATAATTAATAATTATATTTAAACTGACCAAATTGGCCTTGTTTATTATATAATGGTTCATATTTGTTACGTTTTACCAGTTTTTGAAGTAAAACTTCTTTTTTTAGGGTTCCGTATCTCAAAGAGAAAAAACGGAACCCTTATAGGATGGCTTTGTTGTCCGTCTGTCTGTACGTCTGTCAAGACCTTTTTCTCTAAAACGCGTCAAGGGATTAAGCTGAAATTTTTGTCAAATACGAAGGTCAGTTACGTCTTGATGCCTTGACAAAATCACACTTCTAAGTTAACGCAATAAAAAGCTATAGCCAATTATACACAAATTTTGTATGAAAACGTACTTTGTCGAAAACCTAAAATTATCGGGTACTTCCCGTTGACCTGGAGTTGTAAAATTTAGCAAGAAGTAAGAACTTATAGCACATATATAGGAATAAATCTGAAAACTAGTAAATTATATGTAGATCATTGGAAAAATCATTATCAACTTATGACTGAAATTCGCCTGATAAATATGTGCCGCAACCGTCTATTTCATACAAAATTTGTGCATAATTGGCTATAACTTTTTATTGCGTTAACCTAGAAGTGTGATTTTTTCAAGGCATCAAGACGTAACTGACCTTCGTATTTGACAAAAATTTCAGCTTAATCCCTTCACGCGTTTTAGAGAAAAGGGTCTTGAAAACCATGCATTACGTTTTGGTTGTTCTTCCCATTCATATGGAACCCTCGGTGTGCGAGTCGGACTCGCACTTGGCCGGTTTTTTTTTTTAAGTTGAGGTAAAACTTCTAAACGTGCGCTTGACTTGGGTAAGCTGCGAGAGCGTTACAAAAAATCACACATTGGGCGAGGCCAATGGAAGTCATTCAAATTGTTTTTTTAATTTATTATTTAATTAAAAATACCATTGTAACTACGGTAATGAAAATCAATAATTATGTTTAAGTTGAGTGGTCTAAAGCATACACTCTTTTTACCGGCTTAAATTACGTTTTATTGAACAAAGGGTTGTGTTTAAATGAATGTAATGCATGCCTTGGTATTATATCAACTTATTAACGCTATGTCTGCATTGTAACTGAATGAGGCCGGCGCGACTGGTGCGGTACAAAATAACAGCTACGTGTCGCGTTCCGAGGTTCGATTGGAAATGTTTGACGGAGTTCTGTTCTACTTATTAGACGTCAGATCAGATGTAAGTAAAGATCAATCACTTCACGACCGGTGAGTCACTCGGCTACTCAGAGATACAGACAGACAGATAAAATCACACATACTATATCTTTACAGTTCGTTTTGTAACGTCTGTCTGTCGATTACAAAAGAAACTATACATTTTATCATAGAAATTCTTCTATTTTGACCATATCCTTTTATAGACATATAACATAGACTTAATAAAAATAAAAGTACTTTTTATTAAGTCTATGGACATATAATATATTTTTATATAACAAGCAATATATTTCATCTTATTTTGTATACTGTAGATCTGTTGCTAGTATTAGAAACTCTTGTATCCTTTGTGTTACGGGTACAAGATGACGAAAATATGTTATTAAACAAACACATAACACAAACATCCATGACCTGGGGTCGAATCAGCGACCTTCGCGGTTACGTGCGACTCGCTATTTTATGTCTTTTGTTTATCCGACAGATACAAATTTAATCATATTATAATTAGCTATTCTATATTAATTATATAAAGCTGAAGAGTTTGTTTGTTTGTTTGAACGCGCTAATCTCTGTAACTACTGGTCCAATTTGAAAAATTCTTTCAGTATTAGTTAGTCCATCTGGCGAGGAAGGCTATAGGCTACTTTTTAACCGACTGCGGTAAAAATACGAATTCACGTTAACAAAGTTACGGGCTTCCGCTCGTTAATGTTATATGAGCCAATCCTATATTGGCTTTAACTTACAACATGTATGTGTTGTATGCCTTTTCAGAAACCGATTGAGATTGCCGCAGTTGTACAGATAAGTCGAGCCTTTTCGTTACTTCATCAAAACGTAGTCGTGGGCTATTCGGTGATAAAAACGTGACGCAACTGATAACAGCCCCCACTTGTGGGGCGCTCTCATATTAATAATACCTATTATAAATGCGAAAGTTTATCTGTGTGATATTTTCTGGAACTTTTCAACGGATCAAGTTGAAATTTGTCTCAAATATAGATGAAAATCTGTGAAGACATAAAAGTACTTTTTATCCAAAAAAAATCCCTTGATATTTCATGTGACTCAACCCCGGGCACTATTATATCTAAGTTAATATTATAAAGGGGAAAGATTTATGTTAGTTTGTGTCGAATAAACTCTAAAACCATTAGGCTTTTTGACTTGACAATTTGACAAAGAGAAAGCTAACGTATGAGGAAATAACAGGCTACCTATATATGATTTTTAACAATTATTATATTTGCCCCGAAGTACGAACTGGTACGGGTCCACTAGTCATATCTAGAATGCCTATCTGCTGGAAGGAAAATTGTGTATTTTAATAGTATAGGAAGGCAAACGAGCAATCGGAGCCATTTTCATGACTAGCGTCGCCCACAGACATCCGCATAGAGGTTACACAGATGCGTTGCCCTCCATCCGCCTCCTTCCTTCATGGGCCACCGGCTACTTACCGCACGAAAATTGTTCACCTCGATGATATAACGTGAATTAGTGAGCTGCTTGCTCAAGTTAGCCAATTAAGTTTTGCACAATCACCGTTCAACAACTCAAGTTAAATATAAACATGAGCGTACAAAAGAAGTGTGTGCTTTAGACCACACAACCGAAGTAAAACTTAATTATGTATTTTCATTACCGTTGTTACAATGACATAACAATTGTCATATGATATTTATTTTTTAAATACAAAAAGTATAACTTAAATCGAATTTGAATGACAACTTTCATGGGCCTCGCTCGTTGTGTGATTTTTGTAACGTTCTTGCCAGCTTACTCCAAGTCAAGGGCGCGTATAGAAGTTCCAAGTTTTTTTTAGGTACAATTTGTGCACTTGTATAAGAAACAGAAGTGTTTATAAAACAGAAAGACTTGTAGGTCGTGTCTTCTTACAACGAGCTCACTGGCATAAGTAATGGCTGTCTTCACTTTTCGTGCGGTTCCTAATTCTTTTGAATCTGATGGCTGAAGGGATCATTTAAGGTCTGACGCGTAAGGAATAGAAGACGTAGCGCAAGGAAAAGACAAGCGAAAGTACACTGCGTATGATTATGTGACGTCGGTGGTAAAAGGGTACATTTGCTATTCGGTCACATAAAAACTGCTTCTTTCTCTTCTTCTGCAAACACAATTTGGTAAGAGGTAGTGCCACACTGCATACTTGCATGTAGTCGAATTGCGCCGGCACGACCGGGGAGGTACCTCTGGCTTACACGAGACTGGCGTAAAGTGACAGCTGTGCTGTCGCGTGTCGTGCGGTGTGTAAATAGCCGGTGGCCTATGTAGGTAGGAGGAGAAAGGAGGACAGCGCATCTGTATAGCCTCTATGCGGATGTTTGTGGGCGTCGGTAGTCATGAAAATGGCTCCGGCTGCTCGTTTGCCCTCCTATATCATAAAAAAAAATCATCTGTAGTAACATATTTTTATCTCGAAAAAATGAATAATGACCAAGAAAGATTAAACAAAACCGCGTATAAATGTTAGTATTAAGTACATTCATAAGAGGATACTATTAGTATTCGAAGAATTGTTAATTGTTTTATGTTTTTAAAAGGCAAGGCTAACAAATGACGTACCTCCGTCAGACGGGATGAGTCAATTCCAAGATCGTCACATTTATTGTCTGAGGATGTTGTTCTTAGAGGACGTTAGCACAAATACGACGACAATACACTATTTGTCTAAATCCTAATCCCTACTAATATTATAAATGCGAATGTAAGTTTGTTTGTTACCCTTTCACGCGAAAACTGCTCAACCGATCATCATGAAATTTTGTACACATGTTCTTGGAGGTATTAGAAGTAACATAGGATAGCTTTTATCCCGAAAAAATGTTCCTGTGGGATGCCATGGAATGATTTTCCACGATATCGAAATTTACGCGGGCGAAGCCGCGGGGCGCAGCTAGTAATATTATAAATGGGAAAGTTTGAATGTTTGTTTGTTGATTTGTTTGTTTGTTTGTTACTCCTTCACGCAAAAACGGCTAAACCGAGTTTCATGAAATTTGGCACACTCATAGAGGGTAACTTGTATTAACGCATAGGATAGTTTTTATCCCGAAAAAATGTTCCAATGGGATGCCGTGGGATGATTTTTTATTTTTCACGGGATCGAAATTTACGCGCGAGAAACCGCGGAGCGCAGCTAGTTTACCTAATAAAGTGTAGGTTATTAGATATATTTAACTCTTTGGAAAAAATGTTTCGTGGGGAAATGCAATACTGAGGTGCCCCGGACCTATCAGCAACCCGGCACGCCTGTTATTTTTTTTATTTTTTCTTTATGGTATAAGGGGGCAAACGAGCAGTTGTAGCCATTTTCATGACTACCGACGCCCATAGACATCTGCATAGAGACTATACAGATGCGCTGCCCCCCTTTCTCCTCCCACCTCCATGGGCCAACGGCTACTTACACACCGCACGAAATGCGACAGCACAGCTGTCACTTCACGCCGGTCTCATGTAAGCGAGAGGTACCTCCCCGGTCGTGCCGGCCCAATTCGGCTGCATGCAAGCATGCAGCGTGGCACTACCTCTTACTAGAGTTATATTTTATTATTATAATTTATATTATATACATATTTTATTAATATTTATATTATAGAGGCCTGTGCAGAGTTTCCGCACAGGCCTCTATAATATAAATAATTCACTTCAAAATGGATGTATACGCATAACAGCTGTGATACGAGTGAACGCTGACTTCACACCGTTTCAAGGAGTAAAAACGGGATCATATAAGGACTCCACATGCTGCTTGCGGCGCCGCCGTGGACATTGTACACCTCTGTGCCTCGCAGAGGACGTTAAGCCGTCTCTAGAGATGTACAACATTGCCCAAATTTGAGTAGGAGAACATTACCTAAGAGGTGATGATTATGACATTATTTTTAATTTCATAACTACAGTTCCATGCCTTTACACGCGTTATCTTCGCGTTATCTTTATTGGCTATTAAGGAGTATTGCTCTGAGTCCACGGAAGAGTCACCGAACCGTGTGCCAACTATACATTGCGTAAACTCTGTCATAACCATGCGCGCCTAGTACATTATACCCAGTCACGCTTGCAGTATTGTCTTACGGCCCTTTATGGTCTAATGTTTACCTAACACCACTCTAGCACTTGTGTTACACCTGTGTCGCGTGATGAAAGGTCCACAGCTGTAATTACAAGGCGCAGGTCTACTTTAGGTCCATCTCTCTCCGTTTGAACTATTCAACGGAGGGCGAATCATTGGGGTCTGACGACCAGATTATTTCTAAACCGCTTGATCTTTTGGCAGTACGGAGAAACAACGTTTGTTCTGCACCTTCTACCGCATTCACAACGGAGACGTGTTCTAAAAAGTGGTTCGGTACAGTGGAATTGCACTTTTCTACGTTGCACTGTCACCTCGATGATCTTAACATTGATCTGAACCACACCTTCTCATCCCTTTTTGACCTTCGTTACAGGAGGATTAAAGGTGAGACCTGGCATATTGTGAGAGGCCAATTAAATCCAAGTGGCTGTTCTTTGTATCCCTCTATAAAGAGGGGACTAAAGAACAGGAGGAAGCGGTTCTCTGCACGGTGCTAGGAGCGAGGATGAGAACCTCAGCTGTCCAGTATTAGTAATAGTTGATGTCGTAAAGGTGGTCTTTATGTTAATATTTGAAACGTAAATAGTGTAATAATAGTATAAATAGCATAATAATTATGTAAATATTATTTTATGGGTGTTCGTAGTCATCAAACGGCTCAAGCCCCTTATTTGCCACCTAATACTATAAAACAAAAGCTTTGCCTGGGAACATTACAAGTTAAAAATTATTGATAGAATCACCGGCACATACAGTAGCCCCCCCACTATTCAAAACATCGACATTTTTTACGATGCTAATCTTAAATCCGTTTTTTTCTGCCGCAGTCGGTAAAAAGTGGTCTATAGCCTTCCTCGCTAAATGGGCTAACTAATACAGAACGATTTTTTTTAATCGGACCAGTAATTGCAGAGATTGGCTGCGCAAACAAAAAAACAAACTCTTCAGCTTTATATTATCCTATTCCTATTAATATTATAAATGCAAAGGTTTGTTTGTTACTTTGTTATTCCTTCACGCAAAAACTGCTGAACTGATTTTTATGAAATTTGGCACACACATAGAGAGTAACTTGGATTAACACGTAGTTATGATAGTTTTTATCCTGAAAAAATGTTCATATAGGATGCCATGGGATGATTTTTTATTTTTCACGAGGTCGAAATTTACGCGAGTGCTGCGGAGCTAGTTAGTAATATATTTGCAAACGTTGTAGAGACTTGACCCGCGATGCGGGCGAGGGTCGTACCGGACAGTCGATCACACCTCGCTGACCTCAGGCCACTTGCCCGCCGCGGGTCAAGGAGAAACGCCGCACGTAAGACCCAAGAGTAATTGTCCGGCGACGTATGAAAGTAGCAGCTTCGTACATTCTTTAACAATCATTCACAGAAATTGTGATCAATTATTTATACAGCACTAGCTGCGCCCCGCGGTTTTACCCGCGTAAGTCCCACATGATCATTTTTTCGGGATAAAAACTATCCTATGTTTAACACATACTATCTAATATATAAAATTCTCGTGTCACAGTTTTCGTTGCCATACTCCTCCGAAACGGCTTGACCGATTCTCATGAAATTTTGTGAGCATATTGAGTAGGTCTGAGAATCGGCCAACATCTATTTTTCATCCCGATATTCCCACGGGATCGAAAGTCACGCGGGTGAAACCGCGGGGCGCAGCTAGTATACATATACAAATAGCCTTGTGTCTGCCAAATTTCATAAAAACCGATTCAGCAGTTTTTGAGTGAAGTGATTAATAAACAAATAAACCAACAAACATATAAACTTTCGCACTTATAATATTAGTAGGATAAGGGGGCAAATAAGCAGTCGGAGCCATTTTCATGAATACCAACGCCCATAGACATCCGCATATCCGACATAGAGGTTGTATGGATGCGTTCCCTTCTTCGCACAGAGGCTATACGACGATATACAATTCACATCAGATGACCTAACTGCTCGTTTGCCTCCTAGGCTATAAAAAAAAATAGATGTGTTGCCCTCGCGACAGCACAGCTGTCACTTTCGCCGGTGTCGTGTCAGCGAGAGGTACCTCCCCGGTCGTGCCGGCCCAATTCAGCTGCATGCAAGCATGCAGCGTGGTACTACCGCTTTCTGATATATTTACGCATGTAAAATGGACTAAAATGTGTAAACTTCTATTTCCTCCGCTTCATCCTAATGGTTGAAATGATAACGCCATTAAAATGTATTGTGAGTAAGAGATAGTGCCACACTGCATGCTTGCATGCAGTCGAATTGGGCCGGCACGACCGGGGGGTACCTCTCGCTTACACGAGACCGGCGTAAAGTGACAGCTGTGCTGTCGCGTTTCGTGCGGTGTATAAGTAGCCGGTAGCCCATGGAGGTGGGAGGAGAATGGAGGGCAGCGCATCTGTATAGCCTCTATGCGGATGTTTGTGGGCGTCGGTAGTCATGAAAATGGCTCCGACTGCTCGTTTGCCCTCCTATACCATAAAAAAAAAAAAAGAAATTAGACATTCAGATTTTTCGTTCAGGCCGTGGCAGAGAACCTAGACCTAAAATCTAAGATGAATAGGTGGTACTACACCGAAAAGACCCACTTCTTCGACTACTAATTGTACGTTTTACACCAAGAGATAGATGGATAGATAAGATTTTATCTTCTTTTCTGAACAAAAGTATATTTTTTAATTTACTTCTGTGAAACGTGTAACTAGTTGTGCTCCCCGGTTTCGCTCGCGTAGGACATATCCCAGGAAACTATTCGTTTTTCGGGGATCAAAGTGAAATTATACTATATTTTGAGATTGTAGTTTTTATTTGAGACAAATCTCAATTAATTAAGAAATAATAAATTACATAGTTTTTGTGTGAAATAGTAACAATATGTAAGTATATATAATTGTAGGTAATACAAATATAAACACGCAAGTTTGTGTATAGGACACAAACTCGCGTGTTGATATTATTTTAATAAGAAACGAGAGTAAGAGGTAGTGCCATGCTACTTAGCAGACGATTGGACCGCCACGATCGGGGAGACAACTCTCACTAACTCGATACCGGCGTAAATTGGCAGCTGTGCTGTCGCGTTTCGTGCGGCGTTTATGTTTCCGGAGGCCCATGGAAGAGAAGTTGGGCAACGCGTCTGTATAACCTGTGTGCGGATATTTAGGGGTAGGGAATGCAATACCGGGGTACCGGGATCCCGAAATACCGGGATCCCGCATGCCATGTGCGGGATTAATCCCGTTCGTAAAATGAGCGGGATTCCGCGCGGCTTTTGCGGGATTGCAGAGAAGCGAAAATCTTGTATGTATTACGAACGACTATATTAGCCGAACGAGTATTTTCTGCTGCTGGTCATATAGTTTGTAAGGTCAGGAGCCGTTTAGCAGATGAAACAATCAACACCTTAAAGTTTTTAAGAAGTTATTTTCAAAATAATGTTTAGTTTTCTACTTTGTCAATTTTAATTTAAAAATTCCTAGTTTTCTAACTTTTTCAATTTTAAATAAGTAAGTTAACTTATAATAAATGATTACGTACCGTCAGAAGTTTTAAAATAAGCATGAAGTTTTGTTCACGCGGGATCCCGCAAGTACCGGAATCCCGCGGGATCGAGAATGTCCAGTCCCGCAAATACCGGGATTGAGAATTTCCTGCGGGATTGCATTCCCTATTTAGGGGCAATAGTGTTCAAAAGGCGACTGTTCGTTTGCTACTCTTTACTATAAACACAAAATTACAATCGATATTATTGTTGTAAATTAAACATGTTTAGGAATTTAGCCGATAATGGGCACGCTGAGCAGGCAATTACCGTGTAACGCCTTTGCTATGACCTCGCGTATTGCGCAGCTACGTATGCTAACTCGTATCTCAAATCTGTGTGTGCTATAAAAACTGTTGACTTGCGTCAGGCCGTTCTGTACCTTAGACACGGTCGTATTGAGTTTAGTTTGGCTTGATCGTTTATTTGAATAAATTATGCTTAGCAGTGCACGTATGAAAATGTTCTAATTTATAATTTACTTGTATTGTTTCGTATATATTGATGATGTAATGATTTTTGTTACGGAGCGGTAGCTGCAAAGTTGCCGGAGTTCAAGCCGAGCTAAATTAAATCCAATAATAAGATAAAATAAAAATTTAAGTTACTTGTGATTAACAAACAAATGTCATCCTTAAATTAATGTACTATTTGACATTAATAATAATTAATTTAATTAGATTCAATGTCTCACTGTACAAATGCGCAAGTTTCGCTGACGACCGAAATCATTATTTCACGTTTACGAAAGTAAACATACAATTTGTAGGTAATGTGTTCTGTCAGTCGAAATCTAAATTCGCTACGGGTTCGAATACAGGTGTAATTACAAATACAAACATCATCAATTAATGCTGAGCCGTGACCGCTTACATTAATAAATGAACGGAAATTATATAAAATGTTTAACATTTTCTTGACCTAAATATTTTAAAAATTATAAGCCATTTATAATCTTTATTAAAATACCCTAATTAAAAACTTTAATAATATTTAACGCTTCTAACATAACTTAGCATTTACTTACCTTAAACTATCATTTAGATATAAAAAAACGAGCGAGTCGGTGCATCCGTCAGGAAGTTACAATGCCACAGACGGCACTGCTTTATTTGATTATTGTACCTCGTAGTGACGGAGTCGAAACACTAGTAAGAAGTAGTACCAGTGGTACTGGATACCGACGTAGAGTGGCAGCTGTGATGTCCTATTTTTCCGGCCCATAGAGGTGGGAGAAGGAAGGCGGCCAACGCATCTGTACAACCTCTGTACGGATGATGGGCGTCCATAATCATGAAAATGGCGATGAGTCCTCGTTTGCCGCCCTATAACATAAAAAAAAAACTGTATGGGGGCCTCCTCCATAGGTCACCGGCTATTTACAGGCCGCACGAAACGCGACAGCACAGCTGTCACTTTACTCAGGTCCCGTGTAAGCGAGAGGTACCTCCCCGCTCGTGCCGGGCCAATTCAGCTGCATGCAAGCATGCAGTGTGGCGATATCTCTTGCTAAAAAAACAGTATAAAAAAAGCTAAATACCAAATATATAAACCGGGAGTTGATTAGCCAGTGCAACTGATAATTGTTACTGATAGGTAAATAATCAATTTAACTAAATTGTTTACCCTTGAAAGGAATTGAACCTGTACGAATAGCAGTGCGTAGTTAGAAGTCATATCTAGTCTTAATTTAATTATCACCAAATACCAATTAATCTTCAATAACCTTGTAACTTAACTGTTATTCAATTTAAAAATAAAAAAAGTTCATAACTTTAAGCAATGTTATTCCGTTGGCATTGCTTTGATTTAATTTGTAATATGCAAATTGCTGCTTCGAAGGTCCCATACTTAAATTGGTATATTTTGATATATATGTATGTATAGACTCAAATTATGTATGTTATATAACCCATTTCCTAATCACCTTGACTGTTTCCGATGTAGGTACGATGTGCCTATGATATGAATATGCTATTACAGTGACTTTACTTTTGACTAATAAGACAAACTGTACTGTACGTCCGTTGTTTTAATTAAATATTATAAAAAAGTTATTTATAAACCAGCTTAGGGCGCCGTACGAACGGAAGGTACTGTCATTATAATTTATAAAACTTGATTGCTTGCTTTATGTTGTATAAATAAACTAGATAAGTGTATACTTAAACCTTTTTTCGCTTATAGGCAGATACATAAGAAAGTGTCCCTATTGGGTTTCGTTTATGCTTTTGTGGCACGGAACCCTAATAGTCATCGCCTCTCAGTTAGAGACCTAGAAACATAAAACGTTAGTGGCCCAAAAGACCTAGAAACAAGTCAAACGCTCTGTGTCCGCCATTGTCTTGTGAAAACAAACGAACGCGAATGCAAAACACTTATCTCAATTTGACAGTTCTGTTCCCGCATTTAAATGCCGCCATTATGTAAGTGACAACCGCGGCCATTGTGCGGAGATCTATGTTAATAATTAGGATTTAATTACTTCAGAGCCACTTGTCTCGTTCTCATGGCTAAACTCTCTGAGACATTATCTAACGAACCGTAACGTTTTAATGTCTTTCTCCTTATTTTTGGTTGGAGAAATGCATTTACACACTGCCATCAGTAAGTTTTAGTGGCTATTTGATTTATCCGCGCCTCCCACACACACAAATCCGATTGACGACCAGGCTGGCGCAGTGGTGCAGGGCTCGGATAAGCTGAGCATGTAGCGCCAGGGGTCGCGGGTTCGAATCCCGCCTAGGTCATGGATGTTTATTATATGTATATATGTTTATTATATGTATATATATATCTATGTATTATAA
>LUGF01035585.1:91077-101172 GCA_001625245.1 Calycopis cecrops
AATAGCCACTAAAACTACACGCATGCCACCGACAGTCTATACTTACAGAGGTGAGCCGATCCCGTCAGCTGCAGCTTACACTGTATTATGTATATACCCTGTTGGCTCTACACTCTACAGCAGTGGTTCGCAACCAGTGGTCCGCAGAAACCAAAATATGGTCCACGAATGATTTTAAATTAATAATGATAATAATATGTTCATTCAGTGCCACAAGTTATATTAAATTGTTACAAGAGCCCGTCCAAGAGAGAATAAATTTAGCGTGGTTGCCGTGCAGTGAGTGAGAATTTTTATTGTACCTAATTTATTAATATAAAAGTGGTCCCTGGCCAAAAAAACTTGGGAACATGGGCTCCCAACCTTTTCGAGCAGGGACTCTTCTGGGCATCTAGGCGATTGGCCATTTCACATAGGGACTCTCGTCTAAAACGGGGGCCAGATCAGTCCTTTCCGACGCGACGTCGTCGTTCGGGACCGTCCAATGTGGGTAACATGAGAAATGAATTTGTCAATTTTAACGCGATTTTGTGCAAAATGTGCGTGATTCATTGGATATGGTTATTTATTTTTAATAGGTTTTTTTATTTTTTAGACAATCAATCTTAGATCCTTGTCGCTTATACCTACTCAATAGTATAATATGTAGGTACCTACACACTACACAGCACCGCTTTACTAATGTTTAACGGATTGACACGTTTTTAGGAAATTTTCTGCACATAGGCATGTACTCTGTCTAAATATATCGTAAAGTATATTTTAACTTTTTAGTAGCCCTAGTAGTAGAGAGAGAGAGAGAGATAAATCACATGTGAATTATGAACCAGAGATATGCAAATTGGAAACAGATAAATTATGCGTCATTTTCTGATTCACGAGCAAACGGAATAGGTAATGATTTTGACGTTTTAATAAACAAGACAATAACGAGAGAATAGACAGCATGGTCTGATCTGAAAATAATTAAAAAAAAACAAGATAATAACAGATAATATTGACAGAAAATAAAAATGGCGTCCGTTCGTTTTGTTTTCCATTTCTGTATAAAAAACGATGTTGTTTCAAACACACATGGTACATCGATAAACATCGAAAGAGGACCGCCTAAATAGCCGGCCTCCTTCGAACAGCCTCCACAGTCTCCTGAGAGTGTTTACTGATCGGTAGGTCTGGCTGCTTCGCTGGGTAAGGATCCACATAATGTAAACCTAATTATAATTGTGTTACTTATACTACTATCACAATGATTTTTTTTTGTTAACATTATGAACATTTGTCTGAAATAAAGATTTTGAATTTGGACGAGTGTTGTGACTGAAATATCAATGCGAATTCCTGCTCATCATCATCATCATCATGTCAACAAATAAACTTTTATACCTCGTCGGTACAAGAAATTTTCCAAACTTTAAAATTGTAGTGTAATGTAGTTACTCGTTTAGGTACTAGCAAGAGTGTCAAAAATATTATTAAAAAAAAAATATTTAAATTTGGAACGTATTTAGGATTAGGATAATATACTAATTATTACACTTAGTACCAACTTAGGACTCCCCGTTAGACAATAAATAGGGACAGTAATCTTGTATCGCAGCTGATTGCTGAACACATAGATTCTTGTCTTGGTCTAGATATACTGTATTATATCTATCACGGAATAGAGTAGAGTAGAGATCAACCAGAGGGTAAAAATACTAAACTAAGCTTATTGAAGTAGTGCACGCGAATACCTATATTTTTCTTAATTTTCGGCGAATATTTCACATTCATTATTTCCTTTAATTTAAATGCCAGGATGGATTCAAATAAGGATTTATTTGAATTGTGCGAGAGAGGATGTATGAGTGATGTTTTTGATCGTTAACACGCAGGGAAATCCGTGGATGCTCAGAGGATTTTTTTAATATTCTGTTTACTGTTAAATGACGTAAGTTTTTAGAATTTATGCAATGGGTATGTCCAAGACCATATAAATCATTTCTGTGAAATAACATCAACTGGATCTATTTGCAATAATGTAAATATATGTTAAAAAAATTCCGTCCTAGTGTTGCGATTTGCGAATATTGCCAATTCATTATCCATAATGGACATTGCACGTCGGTAAACTATCTATACCACACCTAATAAAATTACGAAATTCGCATTGAAATTACTTCGTCCGACCTTGCGTTAAGTTGTCCAAGATGGCGGTCTATGGTCGTGTAATTGACATATCTCATGATCAATAACTCATAGACAAATATTTTGACACGGTAATTAATTATGAAGGATAAGGTGTGGTAACGTAATCATTTTCTGAGGCCCGTGGCAAGTAGGTACATCGGTTTGGATCTTGGCTCTTAATACACAAAAATAATTCCTTTAATTCTGTCAGAATATTCGCGAATTCTAATTACCGAGTTCTATTAGGCAAGACGACC
This sequence comes from Calycopis cecrops, assembly GCA_001625245.1. Classification (NCBI taxonomy): domain Eukaryota; kingdom Metazoa; phylum Arthropoda; class Insecta; order Lepidoptera; family Lycaenidae; genus Calycopis; species Calycopis cecrops. The sequence goes on from LUGF01035585.1 coordinate 93,504, forward strand.
AGACTGGCGCAGTGGTACAGGGTTCAGATAAGTAGAGCATGTTGCGCCAGGAGTCGCGGATTCGAATCCCGCCTAGGTCATGGATGTTTATCTATGTATTATATGTATGTCTATAATAAAAATCTTAAATATATAAAATTTCTTAAATGTATAAAACATCAAATATATTTCCATTGTCTAGTACCCGTAGCACAAGTTTTTATGGTACTTAGCACGGGGCTAGGCTAACGTGGTGTGTAAAGTCCACAGATATATATTTTATGATTACCTATTGTCATTTCTGACTCTCGTTCTGACCATGATTTTGTGTAGCATGTTGTTATCAGATCCTGATTACAATATATTACCTGCCATAGGGCCTATAGCCTATAGGCCATATAGACTGCTTCATAGCAGGCTATTCTAAGCGCGAGGCTCCCACCACTCGCAAATTTTGCTACATCGTTAATCCAGCGCTAACTGCCTTTTTGCGACAAAAACCAGACAACGTAGGTATACGGAAAAGATAAATTTACTATATCACTTAACAGGTAAGTACATGTACAACTTTGTTCAACACTGTGTAAGAATAAAGATGACGTGATCTATGTAAATTAAGTACTATATCTTGAGCTGCCGTTAGTTGAGCTGTTTTTGTAAATATATAATATAATATTATTATATCGACGGCTGCCTGAAACTATAAAAATTTGAACATAATATGTATCATCAGATTGTAAAGAGTGCTCGTCGGGTGAGGGGAGACGCTGGCTGCGAACGATGCCTTTAACGCATAGACGCTGATGCAGTCTCTTCATCACAGTGTTAAACCTTGAGGCGGACTAAAAGTTAAAATTAAACACCACAAAGCCTAATAGGCATTCACGTGGTTTACGAAATAGCCATTAGTAAAACAATACGACTAACATTGCGACACTTGAGTTTACGCGCTGTTTGGCATTCCTCCGCCATTGTCCACGGCGTCTTGTATTACATAACCAAATCATATAATTGGTATTCTCTTTAAATATCTATTAGGCGTGTTTAACGCAGTCAGTACGTTAGTTTCTTTTTTATAGCTGGGGGTAAACGAACGGAAGCAAGTGTGTAAGGAATGTGATATGTGGCAATCTTTACTCTGCCTGGGCACCTACCTCGCTAGGGAACTAGAGTGTGGGCGTGTTGTTGTTGTTGTTGTTGTAAACGAGAAGAGTGGGCCACAGTAAACTTTGTGCGATTGTTGTGCAGATGCTTTGCCCATCCTGCTGGGTGTAAATTGAAAACGTATATACCCCTCCCTATACGCCACGGAGTACACATAATTCACACGGTATCATGTGATCTATTTCACAATAGAAGGAAACGCTGACTGCTCATTTGCCCCGGCGCCAGTGTGTGCTGGCCTGTAGGTCATCTCCAGCCCAGTACACGCTGGCTGACGTCTGTCTGGATATGACATTCTTAGAGTCTTAGAACTCTTAGTGTAGACTCTTAGTAGAACTCTTAGTGTCACAAATAAATGACCATAATCATCATCAGCGCCTTCTATACGTCCATTGTTAGACAGATCATGTCCATCAATCCGAAACTACGATTTTGAGAAATATTTTTTTTATTTTTTTTATTACCAATGGAGTTATCAATGTCCTTCTTTTGGCAGGAGGCGCCCGAGGTGCACATGTCCCTCCCCCGAGCCCCGGACCCCGCGGCGCTGGCGGCCTACTGGGCGGAGTACGAGGACCTGTGCCACCAGATCACCGCGCACAATGAGGACGAGGAGAACCCTTACGAGGGTAAGTCCTGGATGTACATCTATTTTTCATCCCGATATTTCCACGGGATCGAAACTTGCGCGGGTGTAACCGCGGAGCGCAGCTAGTATAAAAGGCAAAGCTGACTTGAACGGCTGTAACTACTGGATCTAGAAAAAAATTGGTAAAAGGTTTTCTTTTCTTCAAGATGTGAAAATCCTTTCTTACTGTTCACTTAAACAGTAAGAAAGGATTTTTATTAATTCAACCCCTAAGGGAATGAAATGGAGCAGAGAGGAATTTTCTCATTTGTTTCTTTTGACGCCCAAGTCCCGACGAAGGGGGCAAGGGTCGGCTGTTCAAACTAATATTATTAAGGGGTAAAGTTTGTAACTTTGCTAACAAAGTACAAATAGATAATTTTCGGAAATACGTAATATAAATAATAAAGCAGCAAGAAGTTATTTTTTGCTGCTGAAAGAACTGTTCAGGGGTGACTGGCAATATTTTATTACGATTGAACAATTTGTATTAAAAATATTTTGGCAAATTTTATTGCGGTTTATTTAAATAATATACGTAACATTCGCGTAAACTGAAGAAATCATTGTGATCGAACAAATTTGACTTTGACGCCCGACAAGTGGACACGGGTGCGCTAGTCCTACTAATATTATAAATGTGAAAGTTTGTATGTTTGTTTATTTGATTGTTTGTTTGTTACTCCTTCACGCACACAAAGAGAGTAACTTGGATTAACACATAAGATAATTTTTATCCCGAAAAAATATTTTTATGGGATGCCATGGGATGATTTTCTATTTTCCACGGAATCGAAATTTACGCGGGTGAAACCGCGGGGCGCAGCTAGTATACCATAAAGTCAAATTAGATTATGATTTTGATATAAAATTACGACACACGAAAAGGGGTTTTGAGATCAAATTTAAAACTACGAAATTTGAATAAAATTATTATGATATTATGACAGATTATGACAGCGAAGTAGTCTCAATCTTTTTTAAATGAAAAATATTTTTAGTAAGTTTACTATTAAGAAAGTACACCCAGATATGACAATATGCACTGTCTTCTATGCCTATCCCTATGGAGTAGGAGCTAATTTTCCTACTTTGGAAGCGTCTCTATCTTTCATACAATTGATTTCGAAAAATGGTTTTAGTAACGTTAATGTCCTTTTTAAAGACCTATTCATAGACACCCCTCGCATACAGGTTGGAGAAGAAAATATTTAAATTTAGTTCAATGTATGGAGTTATTTCTTTAATTTATTTATTTTTGTGCAAATTCCCAATAGCGGTTCACAGAATACATCAACCTACAAAGTTTCAACGACGAAGGGTCAATTCACACCAAAAGCGCGGCGAAGCGCAGCGAAGCGAAGCGCAGTTTATGTGTCATATGAATTTCAACTTTATAATAATTACTATAATACTTATTATCGCATGAGTAACTCGAACGAGTCGCGCGGATTCCCGCGACTGCGCGAGAATTCGATGGAATCCGCGCGGAAGTCGCGAGAATTCGATAATAAGTACTACAGTAATGAAAATAAAGTTTAAATTTATATGACACTGAAAGTGCGCTCCGCTTCGCCGCGCTTTTGGTATGAATTGAGCCTTAGCGTTTCGGAAAGAAATGACTGTGACATACGGACGGACGGACGGACAGACAGACATGACGAATCTATATTAAGGTTTTCGTTTTTTGCCATTTTGCTACACATCCCGTTGAGGCCAATGGTGTTGCATCCAAATATCTATATCTTAAAAAAATATGGATATTACGTCCAATTCCAAGACGTTGTTTTTTTTTACCGGCGGCACATTTCCTGCGTCGCGTTATTTGCCGACAATAAAGTTGTTTTGAAGTTGCTCATTCAATAACATCTGGGATGCTCCCATCCCAGATGTTATTGTTATTAAACGTGCAGGTCTTGTTCCTCAGTTTTAAACAAGACCACCATGACATCAGCGCCAATGGACCTGCAGAAATAATAATAACTAGCAGTATTCATCTATTATAATTACCAGTATTATTGTTAGGGTGTTAATACCAATATTGAATATTCCAGAATACCAGTTATCATCACAGTCATTGCTCATAGCGTTGGAATATACTTGCAGTTTAATAATAATAATATCTGTGGACTTATTACACTACGTTACTGCCTAAGTAGGTACGTAGTGACTTGTGTTACGGGTATTGGACAACTTAAGACTTATTAATTTAAGACATATTATATATTTAAGATTATCAATTATAAAAAGACATAATAGTATAGATAAACATCCATGACCTAGGCGGGATTCGAACCCACGACCCCTGGCGCAACATGCTCCACTTATACGAGCCCTGTACTCCTGCTGATCGTTATAAATGAACATATATTATGTTCTATTTATATCGAGCACAAAATCCGTCAGCTGCGACACGCGTGAGTCGTGACGCGACAGGAGTTTACTCTTTATGACCTAACATAAATGTAACAATGATATTAAATATTAAGTCGGAGTAAAGTATAGTATGGTAATATGACGACCAGGCTGGCGCAGTGGTACAAGGCTCGGATAAGCGGAGCATGTAGCGCCAGGGGTCGCGGGTTCGAATCCCGCCTTGGTCATGGTTGTTTATCTATGTATTATAATATGTATTTCTATATAATAAAAATCTTAAATATATAAAAAATTCTTAAATTTATAAAAAAACATATTAAATAAATTGTCCGTTGTCTAGTACCAGTAGGCCGTAAAACAAGTCCTTACGGTACGGCCATGGGGCTCGGCTAACGTGGTGTGATTTGTCTACAGATATTATATTATATAACAATCTCAGTAAATATAGTATAATATAACCCAAGCATTTAATTAGGAGGATAAATAATAACCATTTAAGGATAAAAAATAAAAAAAGAAAATATGTAAATCATTTTTTAAGACAATCACAAAGTAACATTCACTATCAGCTACATATCTGATTGTTATATAATTGTATTACACAATACACTTTATTAATATTTATATTTGTAATAATTTTAATTTGTTTATTACAAACATTAGACAAAGTTTTCTTTCACGGTCTGTTGGTATGATCATTATTCAAGCACTTTTACTTCAAACTCTCCGCCTAACAGCCACTTAAATGTTTATTCCGTGGGTTATGCAATGGTAATATAATAATGATGGTATTTCGACCGTCATTCGTAATAATTACTTATATATTTCAGATTCATATATAATTAGTTGCGGTGAAATATACAATTATTATGATAATATATGTTATAGTAAGTTTTTTAATGAATAAAAACAATTATATTAGCATACGATTTCGGTTTTAATTAGCGTATTTAAATACACAATTAGTGGTTACAACATGCGTTCATTTTAATGGCACATTAACGCCATCTCTTGTAAATGATTTCGCTCGGACTTTTCTGAATTATGTTTTATTTTTTGAAGTTATGTGTTAAGTAAGAGGTAGTGGCCATTACTGTATTTCAGCCGAATTGAGCCGACAAGACCCGGGAGAAACGTTTTTAAAAATTGTCTCGTAAATTTTCTGCGTCGGACCCCATATGCAAATAATCTTAGGTTTTTTGTTGATGGGGTAAACAAGCAGTCGAGGCCCCTTGATGAATACTAACCTAATTATTATGCAAGTATCTACATAGGACGGATTGATCTACATAGATAGGATCTACATAAGACGACCGGCTGGCCCAGTGGTACAGGGCTCGGATAAGCGGAGCATGTTGCGCCAGGGGTCGCGGGTTCGAATCCCGCCTAGGTCATGGATGTTTATCTATGTATTATATGTATTTCTATAATAAAAATCTTAAATATATAAAATTTCTTAAATTTATAAAAAACATATTAAATATATTCCGTTGTCTAGTACCCGTAACACAAGTCCTTACGGTACTTAGCACGGGGCTAGGCTAACGTGGTGTGTAAAGTCCACAGATATTTATATTTATATTTATTTTATAGGAGCCCTCATTCCATCTTCCATCACCTTACGAAACGCGACGGCACAGCTGTAACATAAGGGATCATGTATGCGTTAAGTTCGTAAACCTCCCCGGTCGTGCCTCTCCATTTCAACTGCAGTCTGGCACGATAATCTAGCTGCTACTATTATATTACCAATTACAAAATCTAAATCTTTAGTCCCCCAAATCTAAAAATAAATAATTAAATCATAACATTAATTATTCACCTCGCATGTTTACTATCGATGTTTATGAATCGATTTGAAATCGATAGAATGAATAAAACCGTACGGCACTTTCGTACGTCAGCCTTGGGCCGGCATTCCGTCGCAACAGGTTTGCCGAGAAAACCGGAAACCCGCCGGAGATATCTCGGCGCTGTTTCCCTAGCGGCTTCGTGAATAAATGTTAGTGGGGCACTCGAGAAAGGACTATCGATACGGTAACATCCCTATAAGGAGGAACCGATAAAGGGGGAAATTAAATGGTTTTTTTATAACGAGTAGTCATAAACCCCCTTATTAATAAACATGGAATAACTATATCCAAGTAATAACCTGGTAATAAACTGACATCTGTCAAATTCCATACTTTTTTTGTGTTTTTTATTAAGGAATTTGACAGATGTCAGTTTATTACAAGGTTATTCCTTGGATAGAGTTATTCTATGTTTATTAATAAGGGGGATAGTGACTACTGCCGCATATAGACACAACAATATTGCAGCCTTCAAATTGTAAAAGTTAGTATTTTTCCGACAGTCCATAGGAGGAAAGAAGAGCACGTCTTTATATCAATTAGGCAGTTGTCTTTGGGTGTGTGTTTATCAAAGGGCTCCGATTGCTCCTTGTCCTTTTATACTATAAAAAAACGCATTGTTCAATTCTTGTTAGCCGCGTAAAGTCCATCTCAATTTATATAGACTATTTTTTACGGATTGAACCGCCATAACTCACCCACGCCAGCGACAATCATATCAACCAAACTTCATTATAATCTGCAATGCAATGAATAACAAACATATCCGCATGGAACATTTATTTGACGTAGTTTTTAAGAGTCGTTTAATATAAACAAACAGGCTCGGAACTGGAATTTCCAGTTTAGTGCATTAGTAAGCATTTATCAATTGGCTACATATATGTCGTATGCTTAAGGAAATGCCTCTCGTAATTAGCAATATGCAGTACGGCTGAATTCTACCTCTTTAGCAGAAAAATGTGATTGGCATTTGAATTCCAACAAGATATAAAGTCTATAGAGTCCATCATTTTCAGCTTTATTATACAAATATGAAGACTACTTCAGTTCTATAATTATACTAGTCGATAGTATTAGAAAGGTGAAGATTTGGTTTGAAGGGGAACTCTAGAAATGATAGTTTGAGTCGGAAAGTCAGTTCACCGCAGGCCTGTAGGCTAGGCTAACCAACATCGCGAAGAGTTCCTTTTCTTGAACCGGGTGACGTTGCGGGGCTGAGCTAGTGAGTAATTATGATGTTAACCTCCCGGGCTGTTTCTGTAATATCATTATTGTAAATTCATAAATTGTATATCATTTACAACATGAAAATGTATTTGTATTTTTTACTTCTATTTTTCATCGCATTATGAGGCCCGCTGAGTTAGTTTCGCCGGTTCTTCTCAGGACAGGGCTAGGGTTGAACCGGTGCACGGTGGTAGATGTAATTGTTGACATTCAAAGAGTAATTTCTATAATTCTATTTTGAATAAAAACATTTTCATTTAACAGAAAGATAGAACAAATCTCGCCAGTTCCTTTATGGGCTACGCAGAGAGATAGGTGCCGCATGTCGGGACCTAAAGATCTAACTTCATCTTGCTTTGCACTGCTTGACAACACTTCTTTCAGTTCATTACCATCATGCATTTGTTATAAATAGATAGATATGGGGCACGTGTGGCGG